>BQNB010002601.1:0-115597 GCA_026074375.1 Tanacetum coccineum | reverse complement strand
CTCAAAGTCAAGATCGCAAAGCATGAAGGAACAAACCTAGAACAAAGAACAAAGAAAAATGATAGTGTACGTATCAGTGCGCTTACCCTTACCATTAGAAGAGAAGTCCACTAACATTTGGTTTTTCAAAAAAGTTGAACATAATTTTTTCAAGAATTTCTCGATGACAATTCATAATCTTTCGAAATTGTGTGTTCAACACTCCATCTCTCACAATGTTTTCAAAAGACCACAAATTTTCAATTGGTCCTATTTTTGAGGAGGAGTTTTTTGAGAAACAAAGTTTTAATGTTCTTGGATACATCATCAACGACCATTCTTATGTATTCAAAAGATTATCAAAATGTTCCAAACCATTCATGCTGATAATATTTTCTCCCACAGAATTTTCAAGACATATTTTAATCACAAGGTATTTCAAAAACTAAGTGTTTATTATTTAAAATAAGGGGAGAAAATGTAATTAAAATATGATCTATTCGACTCAATGTGCTGAAGAAAAGGTTTTATGGTTCGATCTTATACCCAACAACATCTTAATTTCACGACGATTCTGAAGTCATAAGGTGGTTAGGTTAGGAATCAATCCTATGATCCAACCAGAACCGGAGGATCTACCCAAGGATAATCCAAAGTTAGAAATAGCAGTCCTTAGGTATGATTGGAGATGAATGTATATGGGAATAATGCCGACTAAGATTGAGTTAACACTGGAACAATCACAACAAGGTGTTAGTAATGACGTCTTGGTAAGCATTGAAGGCGTTGAAGAATGAAAAAGAAATGTATGGATAAAGGGTGTAAACAAAGAAGCCCTCCACACAACTTAAGGCAAAAACCGGGTCAATACATATGCTGTCAGAATCACAAGTTGATTGCTGACATTGAAAACGACATCATGGACCCAGTGATGCAATGCACAACCCTTCTTAGCCATTCGGGTTTCTCTCAACAGAAACTTGTCTCATTTGTCACGGAGATACACACGTTATCTATTGACATCTCATTCCGAGATTGTTGATATTGAATAGGTGGCAATATGCTCCAGCTCTGCTCCAGCCTCCGATTACTAAAACCAAAATGCACTATAGAGTCTAGAGCCAAGAGATCAATAAAAATCTCGTAGGACACATCCATTTCAACACTTGTCGAACATCATCAAGTTCACAAGCTGTTATCCAAGAGTCCTACGCAATATCATATGTGTGATATTTGCCAAACATCCGAGTGATACCTAATGTAATCACATGAAGATTTGAAATCCTCTTGAGCCACATCAACAATCCCTCTTGGTAGGAACTTGCGAGATTCTATATGAATCAAACTTGTGACAACTGGATATCGATTTGGTCCAGTAAATGAATGACGGTTATGAATTTGATAAAAACTTGACACTCTCGATGTTTACAAAACTCTTTAACGAGTGACGACGTCGAGTGATTTTCAAATCAATTTCTCGGTTATCACTATCGAGAAACCTGCAGGTCAAACGTGGTAACGTCCCAACCCGCAACCTCAAGCCCATTCAATGCTCAATCTATGAAGATATACTATCTAGAAAGCTCAAGATTGAAAGACAAAGACTTCCGCTAACTCTGATTTGAAGCTTTCAAGATAATGCAAAAGTAAGAGCATGTTGGTCAAAGACACAAGATCGCAAGATGGCAAAGTCGATAAAGACAATGACAAAGGCTCAAAGTCAAGATCGCAAAGCATGAAGGAACAAACCTACAACAAAGAACGAAGGCAAAGACCAAGAACATTCAAGCTTAAACAACAAAAGCAATCTCACTGATCTCATGAAGGAGTGTCATCAATGAACTCACTTCGGGGGAGATTGTTAGCCTCAATTTTATTGAGTCAATAAAGGAAGCTCGTTCCCGTGTTCAAGACCGCACGTTCGGGGAGATTTCGCCTCAATTTATTGAGTCGAACAAGGAAGCTCGGTCACTCTACTATGGAGCTTCGGTCTTTATTTATTTTAATGTTGTAATAGGATTATACGGGAATCGGGCTCGTTAGTTTTAATCTAATATGTATATTTTTCGGTTAATCCCAAACAAAAACCCGAGCCCGGGTCCTAGTTAAATATCCCGCGCGTCACATTAAATGTGTAGGGATATATATATATTTAGATATTTTCTTTTCAGAAAATATCTCATATATATAGATATTTTCTTTTTAGAAAATATCTAGTTTTTCATAATATCTAAATTTCTTTCTCTAGTTTCTCTCATCTCTCTCTCTTCTCTCTCTCTCTATTTTCGATCCTCTCTCTCTTTCTTGTTTCGATTCGTGTTGTGATTTTATGAAGTGAAGTGTTAATCGGAACCTACACAATATTTCAACAGTGGAAAATAGTGCTATATGACAGTGAATATTTGCAAACAACCTATAGCATCACCGCTAATCAATAACCATATGTCACTTACGCACCTAAAGGGCTACAGCTAAGCACTAAAATTAGGACATGACCATACACAAACCTGGGTAGGTGTACCCATCCGCTCCAATAATCACACAAATACTGGGTAGGCGTACCCATCTGATCCAAACATTCATGCAAATACTGGGTAGGCATACCCCTCCAATCAACAATCAGCAACACAAAAATATTCACAAATAGCCAGATAAAGCACATAACTTGTCCAAAAAACAAAACCATATTTCGCACAGTTCAATTCAAAACAGTTTAAAACACATTTGAGTATCATTTTCCCCCAACGGAAAAACAGTAAAAATGGGGCTACGAGAACTCACCTCAAGCAAGTCTTTAGCAACCAAATCTCAATCACACAAGAAAATGCAACGACGCCTGCACATGACCTAGTCCAGTTAACGTCCCAACTTAATCATCCATTTCTAAAACAATCTTCACGTTTGATACATAGAGTTTAGACGCGTTGTACAATTACTCATAACAATTTGGTGGTGTGATAGTTGACGATATATCCTAACAATCATATCAATCCCATTACTCAATAATACTTACTTATACTATTAACGAAAATAGATAAGTAATATACGTAAATATTTATAATTAATAATTATAAATATATCTCGGTAAGTCCATTCGGTAACCTTAGTCACCATGAAAATAATCATATTAGAGTTGAAAATGAAACGTTTACTCATAGTAAACATATAATACATACTTATACTATTTAAAGAAAATAGATAAGTAATTTAAGTAAATATTTATAATTAATAATTATAAATATATCTCGATAAGTCCATTCGGTAACCTTAGTCACCGCGAAAATAATCATATTAGAGTATAAACTTTTTACGAAATTTCGACATGACCTGTACTTTCATACAACATTTTCCAACGTTTCAAACCTTAATTTCAACACTTTTTACCAATTCGACACTTTTCGATAAAATTCCAAAATCTCAATCTTTAACGTTTACTAAGACGTTTTTCCAAAAATATCGTTCAATATCACTTCGTAAATACATTTTCACTTTCAAAAGTCCGTCAAAACTCTTATAATGACTAAATATCGCTTATTGGGCTTTAAGGCCCAACAAGGGTCCATTAAGTAATTTATAACTCCAAAGTACGATCCAAGTCCAAAATCAAGGTCCATTTATATACATAAGCTCATACTAATAAGTAGAAAACAATCCAGACCACAATAAGCCCTCCCATTAAGCAACGGCTTAAATAAGCTTATTGGGTCGTGAGTCCATAAGCTCCACAATACATATATTAAGCTTAACCATAAGCTAATAAGCTACATATCGTATTTGGTTACCACCATAAGCTATAAAAATAGTCCACAAACATACGCCATATCATAAAAATAGTCAAAATCACTTTCCTAGTGATTTTGAAAAGGGACGTGGCATTTAAGCCCAAAATAAGCCATGAAATAGCTTAAAATAAGCCCAAATAAGCTATACAAGCTACTATCAATAATAAGCTATCTAGCAACATATGTTATTCAACCATCACGACCACAACATCAAAACTACAAAAACCCTTTTTTTTCTTTTTGTATCCGACGAACCAAACACCCCTTTATATATCCGTTTCATTTCCAAAAATCGATTTTCACAACGATCAACTTGTACAACTAACATCTATGCATCAAAATAAACCCAAAAGGATAAACGAAATTTATATTTAAAAATTTACTAGAAAATCTTCAAAAATGTAGATTTCGACACGAACCGGACAACCCAAACGTTGTTTAAATAAATACCCAAATACTCGTATCAACCCGGAATATCATGTTCTCGATCAAAGTTAGAAAATTTATGGTGTTTGTGGTGGTGTAGGTGGCGAACGAACAAAGCACACACACACAAGTATGTGTTTTTTTTTGAAAATGAAAATGAATGGAAATGCTAGTGGCAGAATATAAGTGTACAAGTTCTAGACAACCATGCTAAAAAAAGCCTCCTTGTCCCTCTTGACCATCTTGACCGGCCATGGGATCCTATGGGGTGTCAGATCTTTCTTTTCGTATTAGAATCACTTAAAAGCTCGTAAAACTCAACCGTAAAATTTACCCCAAAGTTAAAAAGCATTTTTATTCACCTTAAATACACTTTTCCATTAACTTAGAGTATTTACACGATATATTTTCACTTTAAACCATTCAAAACTCATTTGGACATTAGCGGACGTATCAGGACTTGTTTTTTGGCATTTCTCAAAATTCACGGGTCAAACCACCCGGAATACAAATAACATAATAATATCCTCTAAAAGAAGAATATGATGCACAAATAACCATAAATTACCATAATTCTCATAAAATCACCACCGTTAACACGGTACAATATCTGAATAAACTAACAAAAGTCAAATAGTCAAAGGACTATAAATGAAATATTCAGAACACAAAAGCGCAAAGGTTACAGTAACAAGGGCAATCCAAGGCCTGGTCAAAATAAAGAGTAGAAGAAGAGTGGGAAAAGTCACGTAAGGACGTGTGACTTTGAGTCTAGCTACAAGACTCATAAATAAAGAAAAACACTTTTTGGGAGGCAACCCAATATTTAATTTCCCGTATTTAGGAGTGTCTTGTGTTTTAATTCTTTATCGTTTATTCTTTTATGTTTGAATTATTTCGTAATCATGCTTTGTTTTGTTTTTAACTTCGTCTTATTGACAATCAAATGTATTTTGCAACAAAATAAGTGTAGGGAGAAAATATCTGGTTTATAAGAACCAATTCAAACATTTAAAATAAATTGTTTAGATTAATTCGCGTCAGTTTCGAGTCATTTGATTGTAATGATTAATCTCAGGTTTTATGCAATATTTTATACAGGATATAACTAATAGAAGTGCGTGCAGGAATTTTATCAAGAAAAACGAAAAAGAAATTTTTACAGTGTCTGGAGACGGTGTCAGGATGTATCCTGACAGCGTCACGTCTCCAGCTTTGTAAAAATTCAAAAAATTTCTATTATTTTTGAAAAATAATTTGTACTATATCCAAAATTTGTAATTTTCTTGTAAACCTGCAGAAACCTATTATTATATCATCACTTTCATCCTATCTTTACTGCTTTCATAGAGTCAACCCTAAAGTTTCATTGTATATATCATTGTCCCGCCGATTTTACGCTAGGTGTAGTTGTCTTTGTCTTTGATTTACAGGTTATATTTGATGAGAAGAAGCTTGGAAGTTCTTAGGAAGTTTCATTGGACGATTCTTGGAGGACGATTTAACCAGTTGTCGCATGTTTCTTCTCCATTATTGAGCAAACTAGGGGACTACTAGTTTCTTTTACTTGTTTTCTTTTCCCTTTATTCGTTTTACGAGTAATATTAAGAACATTGAGGACAATGTTCAACTTAAGTGTAGGGGAAATAAGCCTTAAAAACTATTCCTTCAATTGCCATTTGCTTGTTTCTTAAAATGATGGGTAATATATCGAAACATAGCATAAACGGTAATTTTAACCAAATTTTTTTTTATGACACATACCGACAAAAATCAAGTATTAATCGCGTCTCATGGATAGGAATTTATATGACTAGCACAAAAACCCTCAAAATTCAACCTAAAAAATGTGAGGTTCGCCTTTAGATCTATAGGAATTCAGGTATCCATTTTGATACACAAGATAATTTTACCTTTAGCTTGTTCGAGTTAACGTTCAAATGCAGTCATATGTGTCTATTCCGTAGTTACAGATGTGTACGTATGGTCTTTGTCGCCTTTTCTGGAATATTGGTATCGGTTTAAAATTATATGAGTGTACCGGTAGTGTATTAAATTCTAGAACTTGTTTTCGTGATGCATCTCGAGACCACATAGTGAGAATTAGGATTTGCTAAATGATAAGAGGCACTAGGATTAACCCATGTTTTAAACCTGTAATTGTTATGATGGTCACCTCGATCATATAACTATCCCACACCCTTGCCATACACTCATTTTTAGTGCAGGATACCCCTAGTATACCCCTTTGAGCCTATCCTTTTTCACGGTTCTTGTAATTTTCTGGTTAAGCCGGACTATTAATGAAGAGCATTGTTAACCCTTAAACCAATTGTTCCACCCAAATCTCCTTAACCTACCTTTTATGTACTCACTTTTAGTACATTATTATTTTAACCTAAGTTAATTATTTGAGTACACGGTTGTTAAGTCTTTATCCTTGTAAATACATTTTTGGGACGATTGAGATTCATGGTAATATTTATTTCACGAAAGGATGTGGAAGAAAAGTTAAATTATTACCCCCATATTTGTTCGATAGTCTCCATGTTATGTTGATCCACCTCAATTCGGGTCATTAGTTAGATTGTAATTATGAGTTCTAAAACTCAAGTGTAGGGGTGTATCTATAAGCTCCAAGTGATGTATTATGTAATTAAAAAAAATAGAAAAGAAAAAGAAAAGAGATTGATGTAGAGTTGTGTATAGTTTTTATATCTTTGTCTGAGTCCTTGGCTTAGCAACCAAATCAGCGTGTATTCTTATAAATAATTAGCTAACCCTTTCACCCTAAATTCACCAAAAAAGCCACCCTAAATATATCTCATCCGTTTATGTTTCCAGTAATGTTATCTTACACCTACACATCACAACCCTTTAAAGACCTCTTTGATAGTAATGACTAGTACTTGCGCCTAGTGGTGGAGGTTTGATCATTTACCAAGCCTATGGTAATTTGTATGCTACAACATGTAATGAGTGTTAATTTTCCGTTTCCCACAATTGTTATAATTCATTATACACCTAAGTGAAAGAGAGAATCTAAACACTCATGTGAGGTGCTAGTATATATTTTCCATGCTTTTAATAACAAAGGTTTTAAAGAGTAAGTTAAATGCTCCCAATATTGCTATTGTCTAGGTAGAAAATCCTATTTGCTTGAGGACAATCAAATCCCAAGTGTAGGGGTATTTTATGAGGTGTCATTTTATACATTTTTTCAGGGTCATTTAACCCCCTAAATCATGCAAATATGCCCAAATTACATGCTTAATCGTTTATTTTCATGTTTTTAGCACTTGGATGGGTTCTGGAGGGAATACACGTGACTTGGGCTCATTTAGAGAAGAAACAGACAAGATTACGACTCTACACCAAATTCCTTAAAGAATTATGCATACAGTGCGTAGAGATGGCGTCACGAATCCTAAGCGATGGCGTCAGGACTTTCAAGGTGACGGCGTCAGAGATTTGGCGACGGTGTCAGAGTGTAGCCAACTTAAAAAGGCTCTAGAAGAATCGACGTGGTGATGGTGTCGCAACTACAACACGACGCCGTCACATCGCTTTTCTTATATATACAAAACCGATTTTAGGGTTTTAAGTGTGTAACTTTTGGGAGACGAATCCTAACTTTAATATTCGAGTTTAGCAGCCTTTTAGGCCGTCTTTAGGGCCTTAGAACCCTATTTTAATAGTCTTTAATCCATGTTTTAATCAAGTAAAGTTTATTTATCCATTTAATCTTTCAATGTGTCTATGTGTTGTTGGATTAAATCTTGTTATTTATCTTCTTATAACATGCTAGGCTAGATCCATTAGTATTTACTTATGATTGTATGAAACTTAGATTGTAGATCCTTTTAATGTTGCTTTTTGTGATGGATGTGCGCGTTTGGCTTTAGAAAACTAGCCATAAGATATTAAATTGACATAGACGTCTAGTGAAACACGAGTATGTAGAAAGGATACCATCGGTAACAGTCTTCATACTACCTTACCCCTAATATGGTTGATCCCTCTTAAGATATTTCAAATGCATTTAATATACTCTTAGGGGCCTTGTAATAGTCTTTATACTACATTACTTGTGAGTTCCCTTAACGGAATATTACGTAGACGATGAGTTCGTGTAATTTGTTCATGACTTAGGAAATACTTACACAGATCATCACAAGTGTGATAAAGCAACAAGATTAGGAGAAGCAATCTGAGGATTATTGCATGATTAAGTAAATACGCTCGTTTATCATAAAGTTATCACCAAAGTAGTTTAGATTTACTAGTTTATTATTTAGTTTAATTATTTAAAAATAAACCAACCTCTCAACCAATGAATTTTATCTGCTTTTATAAAAATATAAAAAAAATATAAAAAGAATTTTCTCTCAACCTCGTAGACCTCTGTTAGATTTAGTTCGAGCCTTCCTAACCTATTCCCATAGAGAACGATAACAACCCACCGAGTCTTGCCTATACTACACTGCAACGATTAGGTGCACTGCCTAGGGAGTTGTAAAACTTCTTGTGAAGTCCTTACAAAACCCCACATCAATGATTTAGCCATAATCATTTGTTTTTTCTCCATCATTGAGCAAAACCAGGGGAGTACTAGTTTCTTTCTCTCTATTTTCTTTTCACTTTATTCGTTCACGTATACTTTGTAGAACATTAGGGACAATGTTCGTAATAAGTTTAGGGGGAAATAAAAGCCTTAGAAACTATTCCACCATTTGTTTTTTGCTTTTTCCTTAAAATGATGAGTAATATATCGAAACATAGTGTAGAAGGTAATTTTGACCCAAATTTAAAAAAAATTGTCGCACATACCGGTGAAACTTAGTACTAGTTGCGTCTCATTAGATAGGGAATTATACGACTAGCACAAAAACCCTTCCACTCAAAAAAATTCCACCCCAAAGTGTGAGGTTCGTCCCTAGATCATTAGGAATTCAGGTATCCATCTTTGATACCCAAGATAATTTACACCTTTAGCTTTCTCGAGTTAAGGAGTGAACAATCATATGTATCTATTCCATCGTTATGGATGCATATATGTTGTTTCGTTGTCTTTTCTAGAGCATTGGTATCGGTATTAAATTATATGATTGTGTACCGGTAGTATATTAAATTCTAGAACTTGCTTTAGTGATGCATCCTGAGACTCCGTAGTGAGTATTAAGAATTGCTAAATGATAAGAGGCACTAGGATTAACCCATGTTTTAAACCTGTAATTGTTATGATGGTCACATTGACTATATAACTATCCACACACCTGTGCTTCGCACACATTTTTAGTGCAAGACTCCCCTAGTGAAACCCTTCGAGCCTATCCTTTTTGTGGTTCTCGTAATTTTTTGGTTAATTTGGATTATTAATGAAGAGCATTGTTTAACCCTTAAACCAATTGTTATACCCAAAACCTTAGCCTACCTTGTATATACTCGCTTTTAGTACATTATTGTCTTAACCCAAGTTAATTATTTGAGTACACGGTTGCTAAGTCCTTATCCTTGTATACACTATTTTGGGACGGTTGGTATTCATGGTAGTATTTATTTTGCGGAAGAATAGGGAAGAAAAGTTAAGTCAATACCCCCATATGTTAGTCAAATAGTCTCTATGTTATGTTGATCCAACTCAATTCGGGTCATAGATTAGTTTATTTATCGAGTATATAAAAGTTCAAGTGTATGGGTGTATCTATAAACCCCCATGATGTATTATTATGTTTAAACAATGGCAGGGAAAAAGTGTACAAAAAAAGAGAAAAAAAAAGAAAAAAAATCAAAAAAAATAAAAAAGTGAAAAAAATGTACGGGCTGCCATTTGCTTATGTTATGTTTATGTCTATCATAGAGTTAAGAAAAGAAAAAGAAAAGAGTTTGATGTAAAGTTGTGTAGAGTTTGTACATCTTGTCCGAGTGGTAGAGTCTTTGGCTTAGCAACCAAACGAGTGTGTATTCTTATAAGATAATTAACTTACCACTTCACCCAAAAAGTCACTCCCCAAATATTACCCATCCGTTTCCGTTTCTATGTTATCATATTACACCTACACCCCACGACCCTTTAAAGACTTCTTTTATAGTAACTATTAGTACTTACGCTAGCGATGGAGGTTTGCTCATTTATCAAGCCTTTGGTAATTTATATGCTACGACAGGTAAATGAGTGTTATATTTTCCATTTCTATATTGTCATAATTTATTATACACCGAGAGAGAGAGAGAGAGAGAGAGAGAGAGAGAGAGAGAGAGAATATCCAAACACTTATTGTGAGGTGCTAGTGTATCTTTTCCGTGCTTCTAGTTATGAGGTCTAATCGGTTGTGCCATGAAAGCTTTTAAAGAGTAAGTTAAATGCCCCCGATATTGCTATTGTCTAGATAGAAAATCTCATTTGCTTGGGAATAATCAAATCCCAAGTGTAGGGGTATTTGATGAGGTGTAATTTTATAAACTTTTTCTAGGTCATTTTACCCTTAAAATCATGCAATTATGTCTAAAATATGCGCTTAATCGTTTTTTTGGCATTTTTAGCACTTGGAAAACATTTGGAGGAAATACACGTGACTTGGGCTTAATTTTGGAAGAAATCAGACAAGATGGCAAATGGATATGAAGAGGGCATGAAGAACTGTAACCAGAATGTAGAGACTGCGTATGGAAAAGATGTGACGCCGTCTGGATCAACCGTCTAGAATGAAGCCCTAGAAACCTTAGCGTAGCGACATCGTCTGGATTATTTATGACGTCGTCGCGGTGTGAAGTCTATATATACAAACTAGATTTTATGTTTTTCATATACATCATTAGAAGAATTAGGGCTAGAGTTTGTGGGAGGTCGACTTGTAGCAGATTTTGGGAGTATTTTAGGGTTTCCCAACCCTTCTATATCATCCCTAATTTTTTTAATATAGTGAAGTTCTTTTATCTTTTATCTTTCAATATGTCTTATTGTTTGATTGGTATTTATGCTTCCATTATCTTGAACATCCTAGGCTAGATCTCTTGAGTGTGTGCTTATGATTGCATGTAAATTGGTATGTAGATCTTAATTATATTGCTTCTTGTTGATGCGTGTGCATTTTAGACCCTAAAACCCTAGTTACTTAAGCGTATCGAAGATCTAGAGCGGCATGATTGTGTAGAAAGGATTCCATAGGTAATAGTCTTCATACTACCTTACCCATATGTGGATGATCCCCTTTAAGTATTTTAATGCACGTATATCTCCCTAGGGGCCATGTAATAATCTTCATACCACCTTGCATGTGTGTTGACCTAGCAAGTTATCACGTAGATGGCGTTTTCGTGTAATTCGTCATGCTTCTCGGAAATACTTACACATACATCACAAGTGTGACAAGGCAATAGAGTTAGGAAAAGCATACCAAGGATCAGGTATGATTAAGTAAACACTACTCCCTTATCATATGAATCCTCATCTCTATATTAGTTTAATTAATTAGATATTAGTTTTAAAACCAACCTTTTCAAACCCTAGATTTTACTTGCTTTCATAAAATATAAAAATACAAAAATAATCTTCTTTCAATCTCCTAGATCTTAGTTATATTTAGTTTGGACCTTCAAAAGCTATTCCCCTAGAGAATGATAACAACCCCTGAATCGCAAGTTTTACGTACCTATAAAATATATAATAAAAATACTACTTAGGTAAATTCCAACTATTCACCTTTATCCAAGGTAAAAAGTTAAGACTCACAAAAATAATATATAATATATATAATATACGTATGTTAAACCGGGTAAGTATGATCACCCGGGTCGTTATCCCCAATGACTAGTGAAATTGAAACCACGTTTAGGTTCGGATCCTGATTTGAATGGAGCAAAGATATTTGATTTGAAAAATAAAATAAAATTGAACAATTAAACAAATACGGAAAAGCAATTATAAAGCAAATTGGACTAAAACTTAACCCTAAAATTGTAAACTAAAATTTCGCTAATTAAAGAAAGAGTGCCGAAAATTATTAAAAATAAAAGCCCTAATTTTTATCTTTTTATAAAAGTTTAATTGAACTAATTAAAATCTAACCTAACTATTAATTAAAACTTAATAAACTAATTTAAAACTAACTTAGGGGCTAACAGTGAAAAAGACTTGAGGACTAACGGGCTAAAACATTTAACGGGCAAGGATTAACTGGAAAACAACTAAAACAGAAAGATTACAGGAATGGTCCCTGATGACTAACCCCGACAACAAACTAAGTCCAAATATAAACTTAAATTCTAAAAGTGCTTAACACTAAAAACTTAAAAGAGCAAAGTTGTAAAGGAAGCTAGGGAGAACAACTTTAACAAAAGCACTATAGTCTGAAACTCAAAGATAAACTCTAAAAGAGCTTCCTTAATAAGCTGTTACAGAAACTAAGGTTTTGGGATATGTTTTACCAAAACAGCTATAAAACGCTCAAATTAAGCTCAATTCTAAAAAGGAAAAGTGACCTAGAAAGATTATGATGTGATTAATCTAGAAATGCAAAGAAATTTAACCTAGAACTGCTTTTAAACTACTGAAATTAAGCATGAAACAAGCAAACTCAGGAAATAAGCAAAGTAGCACAAAATCCAAATGAGCTTAAAAGCTTAAAAAAACTAAACTAGATTCTAGAACTTTAAGGACTTATTAATCTACTTATTATCCATCTAAATAAGATAGAAAATCTAGACCCATAAGCTAAATTAACAAATTTAAATCCTAAGTACTGTTTTTGGCTTTTTAAGGTTTTTTATGACTTTTAACAGCAAAATAAGCTATGACAATAAGCTAGAAAACAAAATTAAAGACTTAAACTATATTAAGCTATATTAAAACTTAACTCCTACTAAATTTGATAAGCTACCTTAAGATTTTCTAACCAAATTAAGCTAAGAACACAACAGTATTAACTGAGGTTAGTACTGCTAGTGTAAAAGTTCAGCAGTTCTTTCAGGTAAAAGCACTGCTGATGCAATTTGACTTTTGATAACAGAATAAGCAATGAAATAAGCTAGAAAATTAAAACTAAAATTAACTTTATAATAAGCTATAAATAAACTTGATCCTACTGATTTTGGCAAGCTAAAATCTAAGCTAACAGTACTAACTTGTGAAGGCAGTACTAACTTTTTAGTTAGTACTGGTAGTGTAAAGGTTCAGCAGTACTAACTTATGTTAGTACTGCTAGTGCAATTCAAGAGTGCACTAAACCAAACACCCCTTTTAGACTATGACAGATTAAAGAAAAACTTTTTAAGAGGAATCTAATGAACAAATTCTAAGTACCAGATAAAAAAACTAGCTTAAAACAAACTTAGCAATCATGATTATATAACTGAATAAGTAAAATTCTTAAGAACTTAACTAATTAAACTAATATTTTTGGATTTTATGAGTTTTTATGACAGAAATTGGTAACTAATGATCTATAACTATTTAAGCAAAAACAGATGAGGACATATAACTAATAAGCACTAGTAAAGATATTTAAACACTAATAAGCTAAGAGAATAAGCAAATAAGCAATATTAAGCATATAAGCCATAACTAAGCAATTTAAATTGAAATTAAAGAAGAATGAAAAGAGAAACTTACTTGATCCTTTAGCTAAACAAAAGGAACCAATAATGGCAGCTACAAGCTCCCTAGCTTATTAGATAAGCTAGAGTAAAGTCCTTGGGATCTCTTCCAAGTTAAGATCCCCTTCCAAAAAGCTCATATCCAATGAGATCCATGAAAGATTGTAAGTTTAAACTGATTTAAGGTTTAAGTAAGATTAATTCTGAATTCAATAAGCTCTATTTCAGCTTATAGACTGAAAGAGCTTTAAAAGAGCTTATTAGCTTATTGAGACAATATGGCTTATTAAGAGAGCTTAAAGGTTGAAAATAAAAAGAGCTTATGACAAATAAAAACTGAAATTCATTAATTGAAAACTGAATTACATTACTAGAAAAAGAGATTACAAAAACATTTAAGTAAAATTACGAAATTAAGCTAAACTAAAAATTACTAAAAAAAAATGTTTATATATGTGAATGAATCTTGTGATTAAAAAACAGATGGAATGAATGAAATGATAGCTCTCAAGAGACTGCGATAGATAAATAACGTCCAAATAGACTAATAAGCTTAAAGAGAATAGCAGTGATAAGCAGATCTGGAGAACAGGTGGATAGTAAGATAGCTGTATTATAATATCAGATTATTAAAATATGAATTAGAAGGAAATGAAAAAGAGGGAAAACGGTTTACATATCTCCTCATAGGGGCTAAGGACAAGTGATTGAGATCCAATTTAAGTATTGCGTAGGCGCTAGATTTGCTGTGCTCCACGCGTTAGGGCGGGTTATTTTTGAGTATGATAGCTTTTAGGTATAAGGAGTCGCGGCTTGGATGCTTCTTTCCGAAGGTAGAATAGCTCGCGAGAAAAATCTCTCATGATATCGAAATAGTCATGATAGATTTAAACTGATTTTAAGGTTTAGGTTAAGATATTAATTCTTGAAGATTCAATAGCTCTGTTTTCGGCTATAGACTGAAGAGGCGCTTATAATAAGCGTTATTATGTACTCTGAGAATTGAGACAAGAATTAGTTGCTTATTTAAGAGGTGTTGTGTATGAAAAAGACTGAGACTCTTGTGATGAGATTTAGAAGAAATAAGCTTGAATTCTTGTTTAATTAAAAGGTGTACTGAATTACAATACTGGAAAAGGAAGGATTACAAGACATTTTTAAGGAGAAATTACTCAGTTAAGAAAATACGAAATTTAGCTAGACTAAATTACTAAAAAAATTACTTAGATATCGTGTGTTGGTGGAGAGGTGATGCACTCTTTTTATAGGTGCTGAAAGAATGTCTTCGTTGGATTCTCTTGCGCCTGCTTCTATATTTCAATCTCTAACATTTCATTGTCTTGTACTCTCAATTATTGTCGCTCAGCATAAAGTGTGTGCCGTTTGATCAGTCGCTGTTGGTACACCTCGAGATTGACAGCGTGCTCGAACTGCCTCCCCTTTGAAGTGACTGTTTGTGCTTCGTTTTGTGGTTTTTTTGTTGTGCAAAGAGAAGAAAACCCCCGATTATTCTTTGTGCGGTCTGTTCAATATTGTATGGACGTGGAAACCTCTTGAGAGAGGGATACCCTTAGAGCATTGAATTTGCTAATCTCTCCCTGCCATTTTGTAACGATCACTTTGAATTGACCTAAGAACCCTATAATTTTCAAAAAGCCCACCCATTTCCGTTCTATTGAATGACTCACCCCCGGCCCCACGGTGAAAGCCGGGACCCCCCCCCCCCCCCCCGCCCCCCCTACCCCTCCCCCCCCCACCCCCCCCTCCCCCACCCCTGTCCGCCCCCCTTGTCACGCGCGCTAACGTCATGTTCTACTCTTTCCCTCCTGCCTCGCCCCTAATTTCGACCCATGTCCCCCCCTAAAACTGTTAGACTTGGTGAATTGAAATATGACATTGTGTTCTTTCTCCCTTTTTATGTTATAAATGACTTTGGGATTGCAAGATTTGCGCCTTGTGGTTGTTATAAAAAGGACATGGGCTGTTTTGGCTTTTGTACTCTTCTGATTCTTTTTGAACTCTTCTGATTCTCGTGTCGCTTGTTTGTCTCTGTTTTTACTGTTTTTTTTTTATTTCTTATATTTTGATTTGTCGTACCCAGAGATACCTCACGCAAAAAACACAAATACAAGATAGTTTTGCCATTTTTGGTTGTATGGGTTTAATTGGGTTATTTTAATTATAAATGGATATGTGTATTCTACACTTATCAAAATTCCCCAAACTAAATGATTGTGTGTCCTCACGCAATATCACATGCCTTATAACCAAATATCTCGAAACTTCCCCAAACTAAACCTTTGAAAAGTAGCAAAGATTTTTGTTGAGAACGATAAGAGATCACAAGTTATAAAACACCCGACTTCCCATTTTCAAAGATTTTATGATTTTTCTTGATAATTAATTACTAACTACAACTTATTTTTGTTGACATTATGTATTGTTTTCATTACCTTATTGGTAACTTTTAGGATCATAGAACAAAAAGCACAATTAAGTGTCTAAAAGATAACTTTATCATCCCCGATTTTTTCAGTTTCTCCTGCCTAGCTTAAAACACCGGTTACCGTTAATTATGAATTAGATGCTAAGCTCTACTTTTAATTACAAACTTGTGAATTCCCTCTTCCGTCTGTGTAAAATAAATTTAGTGTGTGTGTTCAATGTATTTAAACCATTAATCAGCTCATAATTAGAAGAGGAAATCGGACAAGCTTTACCCATGGGCGTTTTGGGCTTAATATGTTAATCGTTTAGCAAAAATCACATCTCAAAGCAAACAAAGACCTACTTAGCTAAGAAATCATTGGTTTCACTTGTTTCATAATGACTTTCTTCTCTAGCGATCCACGTCATTGTAAGTGTTAAGGCTTTGATAACCCATTCGGAAGAATAATACCCAAAACGTTATGAACTTCGATGAAAAGAGCTTGTAGGACTTTTTGCAAAACCCTTAGTCTCATGAAAGAATATTGGTTTAGAAAATGAAACTTTTACTAATTTTGTTATAGCTTGTGTGTGTGTATTTATTTCTATTACTTTTATTAGGAAGAATCGGAATCACTTTTCTTTCAACGACACATCGGCTCGCCTCCGACAAGAGCTCGCGTACTTATTTGAATAAACCCTAAATATACTCCACACTCTTTTCATTTCTATGTCCACACGGGAGCGATCGATAAATGCCCATTGTACTTTATTGCGATGATGGAGGTAATATATTTATTTTTAAACACTTAATGATTTATATCTTGCTTTCATTTGTTTAATCAACAACTACATTTTTTTTTATTTTTTTTTTATTGAATAGAAAAAATTTCGTTTTCAGAAAACCAAAGTATAAACTCGAACTAAAATTCTTATTTACAATGATTTTTGACTCATCATCGTTAGAGCATTTTTATATAGAGAATATGTGTTGATTGACTTTTAGAGTAAAACTCTAATTTGCAAAAATTAAAGAGAACAAGTATAATCAATATGTGCAAGAACTCGGGGAAGAAAAATAACAAGTTATTCTTATAGCTTTAAGTTTCCAAAATAAACTTTGTCGGCGTCAACTTGTACATCTGTTCGGATAGTGGTATATAGTTCCGTTTTGGTGGATGTTTTCTGGGTGAGGCTACTCCCCCCCCCCCCCCCCATTCCAATCACGAATCACTTAGGCTCTCCGTTGCCAATATGTAGTGATGCCCATAGTTAAAATTCACTTCATACAATGTTCATTGAAATAAAATTAGAATGGATGCAATGAAGAATGAGTTGTTCTAGAGCAGTGAACGAGAGAGTGAATTGAAGAAGAGAAAGTGAATATAGATTATTTTTAGATATTTTGGAACTAACTAACTTTTCCAAGTGGGAAATGTTCTTATATACCCGACATTAAAAAGTGGACGCGCGGGGATATTTAAAAGGACCGGGCTGGGTTTTTCTTGGGATTAAACCAAAACATATACAATATTAGATTATCTAATCGAGCCCGACTTATACGAATTTCTATTCAACAATAAAACTAATAAAGGACCGAGCTTCCATGTAGAGTGACCGAACTTCCTTGTTCAACTCAATAAATTGAGGCTAACATTGGTTCAGAAGCTTGAGAAGGTTGAAGAAAAAGCAGATGTAGGACGAATGATAAGAAGGATCGATAGAATAGCAGGTGAGCAACCATTCCTTCGTCTGCATAAATGATCGGTTGGAGATATATCTCTATTGGACTAGAGTTCGAGCTCATAAGTTCTATCAAGAGATGATTCGTAGGGGATTTGTGTTTGAAGAAAGACCGAATGAAGCTATTGATGTTTCGATTGAAGATGAGAAGAGTCCTTTGTCTGAGCCGCGAGGATCTCCTCCTGATGTGTAGTAGTTTTGTTTTCAATGTGTTTCGTTTGTTGTGTAATCTATAAATGATCTCTAGTTAGTAGGAAACTAGTACTATTGGTTGTAACGATTTGTATCATTTCTATGAAAACATACAAGTATGTATTAATCTTTGTGATGAAAAATGAATGACTATCTTTTGATTACTATTGATGTTGTATGGCTGTTGTTGTCATTGATTTGTGATTATATCATGTTATGAGAGTATCATGTTATGAATGCTTACCAGATTGTTTTCTATGTGACGTGACAGAATCATGCCTCCAAAGTCTGCACCTATGACTAAAGCTGCTATTCGCCGAATGATCAAAGAAAGTGTTGATGCCGCTATTGCTGCTGAGCGGGCAAGGCAAGCGAATGTTAGGGAATCATGCAGTGGATCTAGGATGTTAGAGGTCCGAGACAATACCATCGTTTGTTCATGAGTGCACTTTTGCTGGGTTTATGAAGTGCAATCCTGATGCCTTTCATGGAGTTAAAGGAGCTGTCGAATTTAGGAATAGGTAGGATACGGAAGGAAACCGAGAGTTACAGAGCGAGGGAGAGTCCGTCTTCGAGATCAGTGAATGTGCTGAGGGTAAGAAGGTAAAGTTTGTTGCTTCTACATTGGAAGGACCAGCTTTGACTTAGTGGAAAACTAAAGTTGCAGCTATGGGTTTGGAGACTGTAAACCAAATCCCTTGGACTGAGATGAAGCAATTGATGACTGCGGAGTTTTGTCCGATAGAAGAGATACAACGTATGGAGCACGAGTTGTGGAACTTGAAGATTAAGGAGTATGGCATTGTTGCTTATACTCAGAGGTTCAATGAGCTTGCATTGATGTGTCCGAGAATGGGTAATCCAAAAAGAGTAAAGGTTGATGCTTATATTCAAGGTTTAACGGATAACATCAAGGGTGAAGTGACATCGTCTAAACCCTGCTGATTGAAATGAATCATATCCAGTACGCGTATGGTATAAGTTGATGGAGTAAGAAAGTCGCAGATAGAAATGAAAGAATTTTGGAAGGTAAGAAGCGAAAGTGGGAAAACCTTCAAGGTGGAAATAGTAGTGGTAAGGGAATCCAAAAGGATAACTTGTCAGACTCTTGCCAGAGAATAAAAAAAAAGAATGGAACATGAGGAGCCATGATTTTCGCTCCTAGTAATGGAAAAGCTTCCTTTGTTATGTGAACGTTGTTTTTACTCGCCATGTTGGTTTGTGTACATTCATCAAATGTCACCAATGTGGGAAGGTTGGACAGAAGCAAGGTATTGTCAGGGCAGAAAAGAGTGTTATACCGTAGCTAAACGCTAGTATTTGGGACCTGTACGATTGTGGCAAGAAGGTCATAATAGACCGTGTCGAAGGAAGGTGAAGCAAGAAAAAGTTGGAGAAGTTCGTGGTCGAGCTTATGCTATTAAGGATGCTGAGCCAAAGGGTCCGAATGTGGTTACTGGTACGTTTTTACTAAATAAACCGATATGCTTCTGTTTTATTTGATTTGGGTTCGATAGGAGTTTTGTTGAAACACTAGATTTAGTTCATTGCTTGATATCAAACCGATTAAAATAGAGGATAGTTATGAAGTAGAGTTAGCTGACGGAAGGGTAGTTAGTATGAACACTATTTTGAAAAGTTGCACTTTGAGTTTAGTGAACCATATTTTTGAAATCGATCTTATGCAAATGAGCTTGGTACTGTTTTGACTTACATCATCTGAAAGTGATTTGGAATGTCCAAGCCCCCACCTCTTCCGTTATCATCATGTTACGAGAACGAAGTATTTAATACGTATGGGAATAAAATGTTGATAGTCAAAGGTAACAAAGATGGATCTCGATTGAAGATTATTTCATGTATCAAGGCCCGTAAGTATGTCGAGCAAGGTTGTCATTTGTTTTTGGCACACGTTACCAAGAAGAAGTCGAAGGAGAAACGAATGGAAGACGTGCCTGTAATTCGTGACTTTCCCTAAGGTGTTTCCTGAGGAGCTGCCAGGACTACCACCACCGAGGCAAGTAGAGTTTTGAATTGATCTAGTACCGGGGGCCGTACCTATTGCACGTGCACCGTATAGATGGCCCGTCTCATAGGAAAGAGTTGTAGGGGTACAATTACTAAAGAGTGTTCGGAGAAAGGATTTATTCGCCGTAGTTCGTCATTGAGGAGCACCTGGTGTTGGTTTGCTGTGAAAAAGACAAGATGGATCGTGTCAGGATGTGTATAGATTATCGTGAGTTGAACAAGTTGACTATCAAGAAACGTTATCCTCTTTTGAGAATTGATGATTTATTTGATCAGTTGTAAGGTTCGAGTGTGTATTCTAAGATCGATCTGCGATCAGGATATCACCAGTTACGCATTAAAGAGGAAGACATTCTGATTACTGTATTTAGAAACTCGGTATGGTCACTTTGAGTTCCAAGTGATGCCGTTCGGATTGACTAATGCGCCTGCTGTGTTTATGGACTTGATGAACCGAGTATGCAAGCCATATCTTGATAAGTTTGTCATAGTGTTCATCGATGATATTTTGGTTTATTCTAAGGACGAAGAAGAGCATGGAAAGCATTTGAAGACTATTTTAGAGCTGCTGAAGAAAGAGAGATTGTACGCTAAGTTTTCGAAGTGTGATTTCTGGCTAGATTCAGTACAATTTCTAGGTCATGTGATTGATCATAGTGGTGTTCATGTTGATCCTGCCAAGATCGAAGCCATTAAGAGTTGGGCTGCACCAATGACGCCAACAGAGGTGAGGCAATTTCTTGGATTGGTTGGGTATTATCAGAGGTTTATTAAAGGGTTTTCTTTGATTTCTCTCTCGACTCCCTGACTAAGTTGACTCAGCAAAAATACGAAATATGTGTGGGGAGAAAAGAAGAAGAAGAAGCTTTGAAAAACGTTAGAAGCAGAAGTTATGTAGCTGCACCGATTTAGCATTGGAATCAGGAACGGGAAGATTTCCCTGGTTGTATTGTTCGCTTTCTTAAGGTTTATGGAGCATGTTGATACAAGAGAGAAAGTGGATTAGCGTATGTCTACAGACATTTGAAGGTCCATGAGAGAATTACACAATCATGATTTGGAGTTAGGAGGTTGTTTTGCTTTAGATTCATGGAGACATTATTTGTATGGTGGGAAGTTTGTGGTTTTCAGCCGATCACAAGGACAAGAGCCTAGATATTATTCGAATAGAAGTGTAGAATTGGAGACAACGAAGGTGGATTGAGTTGTTGATGTGGATTATGATTGTGATGAAATTCAGGTAATCATCCTCAAAAAGCGAAATGTGGTGGCTGACGTTACATCGAAAAGGATAGGGAAAAGCCATTGCGTGTTTGGCCTTTGATGATAACTGTTCAAAATGATTCTAATGAAGTTAGATTGTGATGTAGGGAGAAGAAGCCCTTGAAAGGAAGAGAATGTAAAAAGCCCACAAAAAATTTGGGGAGATTGATTAGCTATCTATGTGGATATATATTTTAAAATTATAATTCTAATATTTATGAGATTAACTTAGTTATATGGAGTTACATATTTTCGAGTGGAAACCCAAGTCTCAATCCTGTGTCCCCCCCCCCCCCCCCCCCCCCCCCCGATACTAATAATAGAATATCAAGCAAAGTCTTTTCGGATATTATAAATGCAAAATTAGTAGACTAACAGATCCTAAACTTGAAAGAATGGAATGCACATAAACATAAACCATCGTTGTAGCTAAAGCTCTAAAATTAACAATAAATCCCTAACTTTAGTTAGACTTCCTAATTTAATACCAAAAACTTAATATATAAATTCAAGAACCTTAATTCCATACAATGATAAGCCTAAATTGAACAGAATATAAAAAATTAGCAAAGCATATTATTACCAGATGTGAGATCATATGAACAAGGCCAACATAGATTCTATATGCAATCGATCTATAAAACATCATTAGCTGTGGCACAAGATCTGTTAAAAATTAGACCAACAACCCCGTAAATAAAGCATCATCAGTTGGAGTGTTATGATTAAATGGATGTTAGAGAAAGATTGTGTACCTGATTGTTAGAGATTTTTAAACTCAAGCCGTCAATCGAAAACATGTAAGAAGTGATATAGAGTTTATGTTTTATGTGGTGTAGGTGAATATGAAAGAAATAAACTCAAAAATGACAAGTGAAAAAAAGTTGGGTGGGAATATCCGCTCAAAAATGAGCGCAATGTCCACATTTGAACTGTTTTGTGATTGTAAAGTTTGTGTTGGAAGGAGGTTTTAATTTTGGGGAAAATTAAAGTGGGACCATATGTACTAAATTTTTGCTACACTTAAATAACGTGTGACAAAAAGTTTAGTGTGACCATATATGACATTTGGTCACACTGTTCTACGTGTGTGTCATTATTTATTGTCCACTTTTAAATGTATTATGTATGACTAAATACTTCACCTTTTCAGTTGTCTCACATTTCAATTTATATGTGGCTAAATTTTTAGCAAAACATAGTAGTCACTTTTAAATAATGTGTGCAAACTTGACTATATGATTTTAGCACTACCAATCAACTATCATGTGACCATAATTTATTGGATTTTTGTGGTCACATGTTCAATTGTGTGACATATATTTGTCACATATGTATATATAGTGTGACTAATGTTTCAAACTTATTTGTATCTGTCACACGTCCTAAATTATAAGTGACTAAATAATGAACAAAAAATTACTAGTTTGTAACACCCCCAAAATCACAACATCGCAGCGGAATACCACTCTGGGGTGCTACTTCATAGTCTAAAGTACAAGTTACAGTAAACGACCTCAAAAGAGACCGTTTGATAAATTGTCACATTCGATTTCCACCCCACCCCCCCCCCCTACCATCCCACAGAGTAATTTACGGTCCCAAAACACTTTATAATTTAAAAGACTAAAGGTTCAAGTGATTACACATGTATATTTTTAAAGGATTAAATGATTATCGAATGTGAAGAAACCGAAACAAGTCCTTTAAGTTTTGATATCCCCCCGCCGACTCAAATGTCCACATGCCTAGTCTTATAGCAATATAATAACCTGAGAATCAGAATAAATACATGCAAAAACGTAACAATAATGTTGGTGAGTCATAGGTTTAAGTAAAAGCAGTTATTGATGAAATAGTTCAAGAAATATTTTCTGTAGGGAGGAAAAGTTGGTTACAACATTTAGAAGAATTGTTTTCGAAATCCAAGTAATGTTTCAATAAATCAAGTAATGTTCAATAGTGGACCACAAGGTTTAAGATCAGCCAGCGACAGTATTTCATAGTATAATTCAACAGAATACATTGCAACGAATACAATGTATCTATTCATCTTGATTGCATTGAGCTCATGACACCGAAACCTTGACGAACACCCCATCACCCACATCATAAAATTTCCATCCTCTTTATTCTTGCCAACACCCACACCATAAACAATAAACATATTCCTATGACAGTGGTTGCTCGAAAGGATTCAGATTCATACCCCCGGACGGGCGATGTCCAAACCCAATAGACTATTTTTTTTTAACTAGGCTCCACCTCATTATAGGCAATTAACAGTTCATGATGTGGGGTCTATTTGGCCCAATTAACTACTCATGCAATTGACTCATATTTGGGTCCAGTATACCATAAAGTTTTCTCTCCGTGTCTGTTTATTAAACAAACATGTATTCACACATGTATTAGAAATCATGTGGTGGCAGAGCACAAATGCTTTAGTAAAAAACATTCTTGTAAGCTTATGTATAGTAACCGGTAGGTTATTCGGTTAAAACATGCATGTATCAAAAGTATTAGAATCCACGTGGTAAGATAAGCAAAAGCTTTAGTAAAAAACATATAGTGTAACGATTAATGTTGTAGTAAACCGAGTAGAAGTTATTCGGTAAAACAAGCATCTATTCTCACCCAAAATAGCTTTAAGAAAACCATTAGAAAATTATAAGGTGGCGCTTCGAACTTCACATTGATGTTGCAGAGAGTTACTAGCAGAATGCAATAATAAATCACAGCACAACGGAGAATGGAACTGTCTCGCAGAGAGATGCAGCTTAATTTAACGGCTATATCCTACTACTTAGGATAATGAATTTGGGTTCCCTGATAATTGGTTACGTCAACGCAACACGTTGATAAAGGATTGAGGTTTCAAGTTGAATGAGTTTGGTGGGTGGTTGAATTAAAATTAAATCGGAAAAAGGGCATACGAAAAAGTGTGTAAATATATTCAGTATATTGTTACTATGAAAATCAAACACTACATAATCATATGTTGAACTATTTAAATAAAGAAAACATTTAAAAGAATAAATCGAAGTGATAATAAAAATGTGATAAAGTAATTAGACCAAATAATTCGACACGGGTTAGGGAAAACACCACTTTAATAGTTATAATATTCTTGCATAAAAATAAACGTACGTTTTAAAGTTACAAAATAAGTAAAAGATGTTTTCAGAGACTTAGAAGAAAATATGCTAAGTAGTTACTACTGCTAGTACAAAAGTTACTACTGCTGGTGTAAAGTTACTACTGTTGAAGGAGTTAATGCTGCTAGTGAAGAAGTTGGTACTGCTGAGTTAGTTAGTACTGCTTATGTGAATTATATGAGATATTTTGGTAAAAGATATGTATAAGTTATTTGTTTAGAAGATTATGATTACTTAGGAAAGTATTGTAAGTCGTTTAGTACTCCTTGGTGTATAAAAGGAGGTCCTAGGGCATAGAGATTGATATACCAATACCAATACTAGTACGGTACCTATCCCTTTCCCAATATGGTTTTAAGTCGATATGACCAATGTATCAATAACGAAATTTTATATAAAATTTCTTCATGACCTTTCCGTTTATAAAACGATCCCAAGTCGAAAGACTTTGTTGTAAATTAACTTTCCCAATTTAATTTAATAGAATACATTCTAACAATTCAAGTGTGTTTATTTATTATCGTTTAATAAACATTATTTCCATATTGTAATTTCGTTACGAATCATAGTATTTTAAACTCGTCACCAGTCTGATATAATGTATCCGAAAAATAATAATTAGTCACATTTATTTAACCAATTAACCACCGGTCCGATTTTAATATTTATATCAAATCTTGGTATATTTTTATTAGTTAAGGTTATATATACCAAACGAACCCTTGTTGATCCCCTTGTTGATCTTTGAGCTAAACCAAACGCACCCGTTTGGCAAATCGGCCAAACCAAACACCCCCTTTTGCCTAAAACCCAGATCCAAACGCCCCTTGTTGGGCTGCCATAAACCAAACAGCCCTCTTCGGCTGTTAAACCCACGACCAAACGCACCCTTATGTTGTTTTTAATATCAAACGCACCCCTAGGTGCTAATAAGAAAGCCAAACGCACCCTAATCCGCGGCTGCTAAACCCCAAACGCACCCCTTCCGTGCCTACATCAAACCAAACGCATCCTATGGCTGTTTACATCCAACCAAACGCACTCGCTTGATTCTATATAAAATCAAACACACCATAATGGTGGTTTACTGCCAACCGAATGCACCCTTTTCGGGGCTGAGCGAAACCAAACGCACCCTTTTCGGGGCGTGACTACAAAACCCAACGCACCCATGAGGTGGTGGTGGCTGCCATGCCAAACCCAACACACCCATGAGGTGGCGGTGGCTGCCATGCCAAACCCAACGCACCCATGAGGTGGTTCTATAAGGCCAAACCACACCCTCTCGGTGCTTCCATACAAACCGAACGCACCCCCTTGGTTGGGTGATAAACAAATCAAACGCACCCTTGCGGTGCCGTGACTGCCAAACGCACCCTTTCGGGGTTGGTTAAAAATAACAAACGCACCCTTTTATTTGGTGCGGCTGAGAAAACCACACGCACCCTTGTGGCGGCTGTGGTGTGGTGGTAGGGGTGGTGCGTGGCGGTGGAGGCGCGTGGATATGGGGATCGGGTAGATCGGGCGACGAGAAACACTTTTGGACTCGCCGGAAAAACTCGCCGGAAAAGTTTTCCGGCGGTGGTTGGCCGGAAAAGGTGGCGGCAGGGTGGTGGCCGGAAAATGGGAGGGAGAGAGGAGGGACATGTGTGTGTTTCATTTTTGATGAAATGAAAATAAAAGATATAACTTTTATATATATATATTTAAAAGTTATAATTAAAAGTGACATGTCTCAAATAGATGGGGGTTCATTGTGTAACTTTTTAATGTAGTTTTGATAAAAAGCGGTTCGGGACTCGTTCGAACTAGTTAACGGTCGATTCGAGTCACGAAACTTGCGCCATTGTTTTCCAAATCATTTTTTTATAAAACTAGTAATTTATTTGATAATATTTCATAAATATTTTTATAATATTTATAAAAATGTCGTAATTTATTTTGGTAGAACCGATACGTCTCGTCGCGAGAGTAAAACTAGAAAATAAATTTTAACACCGTATATTTTGCGTTACAACCAAAACAGTTTTCCGAATAAAATGATGACTAATTTATTAAATATTTTTATTTAATAAAAGTGTTAATTAAATATAACATAATTATTTTCTCGTTTCTAAATCTTGCGAGGGCATTTCAGTCACTTTTTGACTGTTTTCGGGTCTCGGTCAAAACTGAAAAGTTGTCAGGAATGTCGTTTTACATCAAATTGCTTTAGAGTCCGAATAATGAAAACGTGATTTAATGGTTCATTTTCGATACGTCAACTATTAATTAATATATATCTTTTTCGTTTTCAAACCAAATAAGTTAAAATAACTTCCACTTGGGAAATATAATAATAAATATGATTTTAGTATTTGAAATATGTTCTCGAAATTTTACCGTCACAAGCGGTAATATGTTATTTACGATACAATAACAGGACCAAAATCCAAAAAGTCAATCAGACCCAAAAGTCATTAAAATAGTCCTTAAAAATTTCGATAATTCCGGATGTTACAACGTACTACCACCTTAAGCGAATCTCGTCCCGAGATTAATTTCGGTGTTATCCGAGAATGGGACCAAGAGACTTAAGGTTTGATAACTCGTTCTAAACAAGACGCTGATAACTTTATTCCAAATGCTCCCCAACTATAAACTAGATGTTTCGAGCACTTCATCCACATACGCAACAAAATTTTGGGCTAAGAAGTAAAGACCATGAGATATTTTAATCCAGTCAAAATAAGTACTAAAAGTATCATTACAGTTCTTATGACTGATATAACCGCGTTATTAGGAAAGTCTCATTATAGTGAAAATCTCAAGAAGAAAGTGTAGTCGCGTGAGTATGTTTGTAGACAGTTTTGAATGTTCCAGGACGAAGTCTCGTTTCTGATATTTGTAACGTTCGATGATTAATAACGTACGCGAGCTAATGTGAATATAGTATCCAACTTACTAGGCAGTAGCTTCAGGATGTATCATCGCGACCGCAAGTCTTCGTACTAGTGGCCCGTAAATGAATAGCCTGACATCTTCTTTCGTCGAATAGAGATGTTTATCATTGTTTAAATCTAAGGGAGTTGCATTACTAATGGACAAAGTGTACCAGCTGGGACCCGCTCCAGGACCCCACAGCAGCGACCATAACTAACAATAACATATAGACAATGATTAGTGGATAATACCGAGAGTAGGACATTTCGATAAGCAAATTCCCAGAATACAGTTTAAACAAATGAGAAGGAAGCTCGCGTAAGAGCTTATCGATCGATATCACACGGCAATATGGTACTCACGTCGTTAGCTCGAGTAAGAATCAACTCCATTGTTTCCAGTGTGCACAAATCGGTTTTATCTCCACACCACAGTTCACAGGTCTCAAGGATTCGTTAATGGCAAAAGTAACTACTTAAGAATGAGATAAAGGTAGTTCCAATGTGAGGCCTTAAGATTTGCCAGAGTGGTAGAACACATATATTGTTGTTCTAGACCCTTTTCAACAGATTCTGGCTATTTCGAATTTTAAGAGTTCATAACGTCTCGTTTATATCGGATACCATTACGCCCACTCATTTACAATTCATTACTTACATTAAAAGCGTCCCTGAATTTAGTGTAAGTAAAGAATGATAAACTTATGGTTCGGAGGATTTACAATTTCTTTTATATTAACGAAGATGCCGTCCCAATCCTTTCAAATACAAGAGATTATAAATCATACCTACTTATTAATTTCCGATGCAATACCGCTTACTCACATAACGCGATTCAAGGCGATGAGACATGACTATGCATGAGCTCTAATAATATAAGGAACAGAGTGTTCCTAACACCGTCTTTCGGAACGAGGATAAAACAATTTAAAAGGGGCGCAAGTCACATAGTGTTCAAGATAGTTAATAAGTATTCGGTTAGAGTAAATAAGGTAAAAGTCTCGATGAACCAGTCAACATAGCAATTATCATATAAATCCCTCCTTATTACCAAGCTCTCCGTCCCATACAAGACTTGTAATACTAAGAAGTCATACAATACTCCTAAAGAAAACAGAGAACTGTGACGGGCTTTGTTAACATAGTAAGTGTATCAGATCAATCCTCATAATACAATCTCCTACCCATTAACAAGACTTGTTAATACTTAGATTCATACATAATTCCATGTAAACAAAAATTTATAGCGGTCTCCTCGTAATACGATATTGTATAAAGCTATGAAGAAAAATAATATTCTTAGAGACCATTGTTTAACTTACAATGTCTGAGAACATAGTAGAGACCATTCGCAACATCAACAATGTTTGCCGAGTAAATGAGACTATTGTGCAACCACAATTCTTCTAAATATTCTGGTATATATATAATAACTTTATAAAATAAATCCGTACGATATACGCGAAAGACTGCAAGCATATATATATCAATATATGTATGTACCACGTAAGCACTAAATGCAGAAACGAAATTGTAAGCACATAAGCAAGTAGCATGTATGAGCACTTGAAAATATTTGATGTATGCAATGTATTGTTTGAAAACGGTTTATAGACTAGGGTAAAATATGCAACCTAGTATCTATAACCAGGTGCTTCTGATACCAATCTGTAACAAACCCCCAAAACTGTTGTCGCCGCGCAGTATGTCCGGGGGAGTTACTTCATAATACACAGCACTAGATACAAGAGAATGACCTCTAAATGTGTCGTTTGTGTAAAACCCTAAAATCAGAACAAGTGCAAAATTACCAAAATGCCCCTAATGTCAGAAAATTTAATAAAAGCATGAATAAAAATTCAATCAAGTGTTATAAATTATAAAATACATCATGTGACAAGTATGAAATTATTTATAAGATATAATACCTATGTATACACAGAAAAATAATAAATATTAATAAATATTTATTTGTTAGCCTAAATTCATTATAAATACTTATTATAAACATGTAAATTATGTCAGTTAAATTAGGAAATAAAAAACAAAATAAATTATAAATGTCAAAGGATAATTCGTAGAATAATAAATTCAGAAATGGTCTTTTATAAGCCCATAAATTCGCATATGACTCTGCTCTTATTAAAATCATTTTTCTATCCATTTTTCATTTAAAAACCCCTAAAAAACTTTAGATCACAATTCAAAAAAAACTCAAGAAAAGCGCACAACATTTTATACAGCAAGGGGCGAATTTCTAGGATTCTAGGAGTACATAGGGTGCTAATAAAATTATTGGTTCATTGGTATAGAAGCTTTGATCGATATTATGTTTTCTTTGAATCGATTTCCGCTAGCCGAACTCAATAATACATAAATGCATCATAATTATTCAAGGTAGTGTTTATAACCTACATGTTACTTAAATAAATCTGATATGTTCATGAGTAAAATTTACCATGCACGTTTATTTTTGAATTATTAAAGCTTAAACATGATACTAAACCCTAAAATAATTGCAAGTACTTGTATTCTCGTATCTAAATAAATTTATACTTTCGATTTTATAAGTTTTTTATGACTTGTATAATATCATTTAAGAACCATATAAATTGTTAGAAAAATTTTATAAAAGATTTAGATAATTATTGTGGAGTTTTTATTTTGCCGATTATGAAAAACAAGGAAAAAGGAAGAAATAAAATGGAAAACAAATTAGGGTTAGGGTTTGGTTATGTTTTCTTATAGCCTTAATTAATTCCATGATTGTTATGAATGATTTCTATATAAGTTTGTATCAGGGGAACAATCAATTTAGGGTTTTGGTTGATAAGATGCATGCCGAAGTAGTATTTAAAGCAAGAGGGACTTGTATTGTAATTTCTGAAACGTTGGGCTGATTATGGCAATTTTCATATAATGTATTAATTCTGAGAAAATAAGTGGAAGGGTAAAATTGTCATTTGATAATTGTTATGGTTAAACATTGATTAATTAATATAATATATATATAAACTTCTAAAAAAAAATGTCAAATTAATTAAAACTGAGGGACTAAAAGGTAAAATTATGAAAAGTACAAGGTATGATCAGTAATTAAAGTATTAAGTATGAAAATACCATATTTGATATTATAAGGGCTTGTTTTGCAAAAATGGATAATTAAAGATCATGTTTAATTAAATTAATAACTAAAAGGACTAATTACGTAAATTATGTAAGCTCAAGGATTTGGATTGTAAATACAGAAATAGAAACCTGCTAATTATAGAAAACATGCTATTTATGGAAACCTGCTATTTATAGAATCCTGCTATTTATAGAAACCTGCTAATTTATCAGAAACCGTGCTTTAATAGAAACCGCTATTTATAGAAACCTGCTATTTATAGAAACCTGCTATTTTTAGAAAGTCTATTTTTTGGGAAGTTTAATTATGGAAACTTATTAAATCAGGAAGTTATCATTTATGAAATTTAATTAAGGACAGTCTATGTTTTGGAAACTATACTATAAATTAAAAAAGAGCTGCTATTTTTGGCATAACCCAATATAACAAGACGACTAATCTGAAACATAGTTAATGCATGGAATATTTTAATCATGGAACGTAACTACATCAAGGAATCATGCTAATTATAGAAAGTTACTAAAAAATAGAAGTTGCCTAAAAAATAGAAGCTATAATAAAAAAATAGTGAATAGTTACTAAAAATAAAAGTTGCTAAAAATGTAAAGTAAACTCTTAATCATGACAAGTAACTTATATATGTCCTTTAACATGTAGATCAGCATTAATGCAGGATAGCATCTATCTTCATAATCCTCTCTTTTCGTTACTCCGAGCTAGGACATAAGTACGAAATTCCGTCCTTTCATAAGTAGTCATATCTTTCTTTCATGATACATCCCCATAACTGCTATGTTTCACCTATATTTGTAATTTCTTTTGCCATGAGTCCTTACAGTTATTATTTCAAGACTATATTCTATTGCCCTAATGGGCCCGAGCTATATAGTATACGCATGACCATTAATTACATGACTTACCACCTAGCTCATGGATGTACCATGACCAGAAGAAGACACATAGGCACCCTGTGTCACGACTCCTTCAGCGTTGATATGATTTACGCGCGTCCATTTCATGTTACCAGACTTATATATCATGTTTTGGCCATTATTATTCAGGGCGTATGTGTGCATCCTAGACTACATGTTTAACACATTTCATGGGTGATTGGTTGGTGTGTGCTCTATATCCCATCACATTGGAGCTGATCCCATCCAACCCATATTTATTACAAGAGGTCACCCTCTGATCATGTGTGAGGCAGCCCCTCATATAAGCATGTATTCACGACATTATTATTATTACATGTATGATTATATGAAGCTCTTGGGCATTTCCTTATTAATTTTATGTTTATATCTATCCATGATATCTCAGTTACATCTTTGCCTTCACGTTTTACCAGATGTATTACATGATTATTTCCTATCCTTCATGACGTATTCTCCCAAGTTTCCTCATACACCTATGATCTTTCCGCTCATTATACTTATTATCCAGATTCCAAACTTATTACTTACATTGTTTAATATATCCGTTCATTGACGTTATTCTCAATCTGATTTCATTTCACTTTCTTAAACGGCATGTATCTAGACGGAGATTGGGTCTGAGAGAGTGTTGCTTAGGAGTGACCATTTAGCTTACCTTTCTTTTTATCGCAGACACTCAATTCTACCCCATTGATGTGCTATACATCTTGGACACATGTTTTAGTCCTTTAGCCCTTCTTTTAACGTTATTCATGTTTGATCTCATATCGGGAGCCGATGTTTGATTCTGGCTTTCCACCTTCTTCTAATGTATCATTTATGCCTTAAAGATGCCTTTATTATGCTTATGATATGACACCATTATATATGACTTTTTCGGACTAGACTCTCCGGAGCGCGTTTGGGTCGTTACAATTATAGGTATCAAAGCTCAGGCTTTCGACCTTTAGGCTCTAAAACTGACACTGTGAGGATTTAGGTTAGACATTAGGTTCCCTTCAGAATCGACGTTTTATCTTCTTGTTGCTTTCGACTTTTAACCTTATTAATCATTAAACCCTTTTGTAAATGCTAGAATGCTGAACACTCGTACCGAACTGAACTCCTGCGGCCGTTTCAGGCACCGTGGATGCCATGCTCCCATAGATTCTCAAGCAGTTTACGCGAAGAATATCATACCGATGCTCGCTGGTGCTTCGGGTAGTATCCTCCACCAGCCACTATCATACTTGGCTTGAGCGTTTCAATAAGCAGAAAACCTCCATTCTTCGAGATAGGCAGTTAGCCCCTGTTGCTATGGCTGGGAGAATTGGATCTCCCATATGGAGAAGATCTTCTAAACGTGAGGATTGAAATGATTCTTTTAAGACCAGATTGCTGTGTATAAGTTCGAGGGTGACGCGTTAGCTTGGTGGAAGGCCTATAAACAGGCCAAAGGAGGAGATGCGATGGAGTCCTTACCTTGACGTTGGAGCAGCTTTCAAGAGTAGCTTTCTTTCTTCAGTTTTTTCCACTTCGAGCCAAGCAAGAGACGCTTGAAAATGGAGTATCCATTCCATCCGCCAAGCGAGTGAAAATAGTACTGATTACTTGCATGCTTTTCCTCGCGCCTAGCTGTTTTCTTGGACAGGCAGCTGGCCTCAGAGTGCAGAAGAGCAGGCTAGACCTTTCTTTTAGGGTCATCATAAGTCAATCCTTGACCATGTCATAGTGTATACAGTGTTACGGAATGTTGCTGCAGGTTGCGGATGTTGCTCGCACTTAAAATCCTTCGTTGACAGGGATGACTATGATAGGTCCCGAACGTTCAAGAAAAAGATGGAAACCTTCATAAATCAAATCTTTACGACCTTGTTTTATGTTTTATACATCCTTATCTTATAATAAAGTACCATTAAAACGATTCTCCAGCATAAAGTGGAGACCGGATATCGAGGTCGAACACTCATAACAGAATAATTATCGGAGTCACGATCAGAAAAATGACCGTCAGGGATCTGACAGGCAGGGCGGTGGTGGTAACTACCGTATATCAACAATAACAACAAGTACTCTCGTGACAACAACAGGTCAGAATCAAAATCGTTAACGTCTTTATGCTGCTTAGATATGAATCAACATCACGTCATTGGAAACATGAATTCTTGCTATGACAGCGACCAAAAGGAACAGAGGTCCGCAATCCCACCGCTGCTACCAACGTCGTAAAACATTTGAAATAACATAGATATTCTCTATAAGTCACAAAGTTCATGTCTTCATAATCTAACTTTGATCAGGTTCCCAAGCATTCCAGAGTACCCTCTGAAGGGTTATACTCACCCCCGTTTGCAACATAAGTGCACGTAGACACCCAGAGAGGTGTCGACTTGCTACTAGGTACTTTGCTTAAATGCGGCCATCTGGTCATCTTCAGCGGGACTGCAAGAAGAACATTGGTGCTAGTTCGTCTGGTCATGCTGACAAGAAGCCAGACGCATCAGGCCGTGTCTTTGCACTTACTCAGGATCAGGCCGCCAATACTTCAGGTCATCGACTGGTGCATTTATAATATCTGATTAGTACGTGCGTGTTTGTTTTTATTTGATACGGGTGGCGACACCATCTGTGATATTCCAGTTTGCCTCATGTTTTACTATGACACCTATATTAACTTGTCATGTATTATGTAAATATCCACGCCCATAAAGACTCCGCAACCCTAAGTTACAACCCAAGTATACTAGAGATCTCCTCTCAGTGTTGCTGACAAGATTCCATTCAGTTAATGCACTTCCCTTGGATATGTGTGAATTTGACATAATTCTGGGTATGGACTGGTTAGCAGCACACCGTGCTACGATTGACTGTCATTCCCGTCGTGTTATATTCGGCTAAATTCATGCTCCTGAATTTACTTAACATGGTTCCTTACGAAAAAACCTATGCAAGAACATTTCCGCTTTAAAAGCACGTAACCCCCTTTACTATACGCATGGCTATTGAGTTTTTCTGCTACCATTCATGACAACTCGACTTCTGACTTTGATCTTCTATTCATGATCAATCCGGATTGTTCTCCGAATTATCAGGACGTATTTCTCAAGAACTTCCAGGAATAGCCTCCTATTCGTGATGTTTTGAGTTTTAACATTTGAGCTTATTCCCGGAGCTGAGCCTATCTAACCATAGCTCCGCATCGCATTGCCCCGATTTGAGTTAAAAGATTGAATGATAGATCAGATTTTACAGGAATTGTTGGAGCGAGGTTTTATTCGCCCGAGTGTATCGCCATGGGGTGCACCAGGTTCTGTTTGTCAAGAAGAAGGACTGCCAAGCATGAGATTATGTGTATCGACTATCAGTGAATTGAACAATATCACCATCGTAAAAGTCGTTATTCCCCTTACACGTATCGATTCTTACACTAGAATTTGATCAGCTTCAAGGCGCTAAGCATTTTTCAAATGATTTTACGAATCAAAGTTACCATCAGTGCGAGTGAAAGAGCAGGACATTCCCAGAGACTGCTTTTCGCACACACGTTATGGTCATTATGAAATCTTGGTTATGGCCTTTTGGTCCTCAAGCGAATGCGCCACTGTATTTATGGACTTGATGACCGAGTCTTTCATGAATTCTTGGACAAGTTTCGGTCATCGTGATTCATTGAGAGATATTCTGGTCATCTCTAAGTCTAAAGAAGAGCCACGAGGAGTCATCTCCGCACTGTTCTAGCATATTTTACGACAAAAAAATTATATGCCAAGTTTCCAAGTGCTAATTTGGTTGAGTAGGTGGGCATTCTGGGTCACATTTGTTTCAGCAGAAGGCATTACTATGGATCCGGCGAAGGTGAGGCTATCACCAAATGCCAAGACCGTGACTTCTATAGACCTAAGTACGTGAGATTTCCTTGATTAGCAGTGTATTATGAGACCGCAGATTCGTAGAGGGTTTCTCACGATTAAGCCTTACCCCTAACTCAGGCTATATAGAAAAGGTGAGAAGTTTGTATGGAACGAAGAGCGAGAAAAGAGCTTTGAAGAGCTTAAGCAACGTTTGGTTTCCTCGCCTATTCTTACTCTTCCATCTGGTTCAGGTGGATTTCAAATTTACAGTGATGCTTCTAAGAAGGGTCTTGGGTGTGTACTCATGCAGCATGGGAAAGTGATTGCCTATGCCTCACGACAACTAAAGCCCTATGAGGTAAACTATCCTACTCATGATCTGGAGTTAGCAGCCGTTGTCTTCGCTCTCAAAATTTGGAGACACTACCTTTATGGCGAGTCGTGTGATATTTTTACCGATAATAAGAGCCTTAAATATATCTTCACGCAGCGAGAATTAAATTATGAACAGAGTGATTGTTGGTAGTTATTGAAGGATTTATAGACACCACATTCAGTACCCATGCCTGGGTAAAGAAATGTGGTGATGATGCTTTGATTTGGAAGTCGGGAGTATGATAGTTGGAATCAAAGTGGAAGAAGAGATTATTACGTGACTTGATCGTTTGGATATCGAATTATGTTGTTCGTGAAGACAGAGTGGTTTCTGGGCTAGTCTGAGGGTTGAGCCTAACCTAATTTCACAGATCAAGACAGCTCAGAAGGATGACGGAGAAATCTGGGCAATTATTCAGAATATTGATCAGCAGAACGAGTTTCGCGTTGATGACGATGGCATTTATGGCAGGTACTCAATTATCGTACCAGAGATCCGTACACTTCGAGAAGCCTTGATGACTGAGGCACATAGTTCTCCCTTTTCAATCCATTACCAGGTTATCGTTCGAAGAGTACCGGGCATACGATCTCAAGCAACTCTTTTTGTGGAGTGGTAATGAAACCGCGGATGTGGCTACGTTTGTTTCAAAGTGTTTAACATTCATGCCAAGGTTAAGATTAAACACCAACGTGCAAGTGGTTTATTGCAACCATTAAGATTCTTAGTTTGGAAGTGGACGAAATATCCATGGATTTGTTACGGGTTTACCATGCCCACAGACTCAAGGAAGCACGATGCTATCTGGATGTTAGTAGATCGCTTTGACTAAATCGGCAACTATTTCATCTATCCGTAAAGGATTAAGACCCCGTTAGTAAAATAGCAGAAATGCTCCAACAAGAAATGTATTCGATTACACGAGTACTTCATCCAGCTGATCGAGTCAGATAGAGATCCACGTTTCCACGTCTCTTTCTGGAAAGGTTTACAGAAAGCTTGGGGAACCAGGCTTAAGTTTAGTACAGCTTTTCATCCTGAGACCGACGACAGATCGAAGCTAGCTTAACGATTCAAACATTATATGATAATGTTACAATCATTTGTGCCTTAGAATGGGCAGAAATTGGGATGACTATAATATGTCTATGGAGTTTGCCTACAATAACAGTTTGCATCACAGCATTAAATCGCTCCTTTTCGAGATTGTATTGGTAGACATATCGTGCTCCTATTTGTTGGGATCAGGTCGGTGAACGTATTCTTGAGGGTCCAAATGATTGAGGTGACTAATGAAAAGGTCGCTGTCGCCAGGTAAAAGCTTAAGGAAGCTCAGACATGTCAGAAGAGTTACGCCGATAGGCATCGTAGAGCGTTAGAGTTCCAGCCGGGTGAGCATGTTTTCTTGAAAGTATCACCTACACGTGGAGTCAGGCGTTTTGGTATCAGGTCAAGCTATGTCCTTCAGCGTTTCATAGGACCACTTTTGAGATTCTGATCGCTGTTGGTGAGGTTTCCTATCTGTTTGCGGTAACCGGTTCCTCAGCTATCTCCATGTTCAACTAATGTGTTTTTCATGTATCATTACTCCCAGAGGTTACAAGTATCATCCTCTTCACGTTGTCTCCTAATCTAGTCCGATTCAGATCCGGGAGTATTTATCTTATAACGAAGAGCCTGAGTCTATTCTAGACCGTCCAGGCCAGAGTCATGAGGAACAAGTACGATCTTTTTGTCAAATGCTTGAGAATCATCCGATCTGAAGCACTTTGGAGATCGACCGAGAGTCTATACGACTTCTTATCCTCATTTTCTCCATATCTGGTAATGTTCTATCACTCGTATCAATGTTTCAATTCGAGACGAATTATTCTTTTAGATGGAAGAAGTTGTAAAACCCTAAAATCAGAACAAGTGCAAAATTACCAAAATGCCCCTAATGTTAGAAAATTTAATAAAAGCATGAATAAAATTCAATCAAGTGTTATAAATTATAAAATACATCATGTGACAAGTATGAAATTTTATAAAGATATATAAATACCTTAGTTATACAAGAAAAATAATAAATATTATAATATTTATTTGTTTAGCCGAAATTCATTTAAAATACTTATTTAAACAAGTAAATTATGTCATTTAAATTTAGGAAATAAAAACAAACATAAATTATAAATGCAAGGATTATTCTTGAATTTTAAAAATCAGAATGGTCTTTTAATAAGCCCATAAATTCGGCATATCCTTATTAAATTCATTTCTATCCATTTTTCCATTTTAAAAAAAAAAGCCTAAAAAACTAGATCACAATTCAAAGAAAAACTCAAGAAAGCGGCACAACATTTTTATACAGCAAGGGACGAATTTTCCAAGGATTCTGGATACAAGGGAGCTACATAAAAATTATTGGTTCATTGGTTAGGAAGCATTGATTCGATTTATGGTGTTCCTTTGAATTCGAAATCCTATCCGAACTCAATAATTCATAAAATCATCATAATTATGCAAGGTATTTTTATAACTCCATTTTTACATTATATAAATCTGATAGTTCATAGAGAAAATTTACCATGCACGTATATATTGATTTATTAGCCTTAAAACTGATCTAAACCCTAAATAATTACAAGAATTGTATTACGGGTCTAAATAATTTTATACTTTTGCGATTTTATAATTTTTATGACTTTTTTATATATATGAATGAACGCCAGTAATTGTTAGAAAAATTGAATAAAAATTTAGATAATATTGTGGAGTTTTTTATTTTGTCCGATAAAGAAAAACAATGAAAAACGGAAAGAACTAAAATGAAAGACAAATTAGGGTTAGGGTTTTGTTATTTTTGCTTATGCTTAATTAATGCCAATGATTGTATAATGATTTCTTAATAATTAGGGAAAAATCAATTTAGGGTTTTGGTGGATTAAATGCATGCCGAAGTAGGTATTTAAAGTAAAGGGACTTGTTTTGTAATTTCTGAAACTTTGGGGCTAATTATGGCATGTTTAATTATAATGTTATAAACATCGATTCTGAGAAATAAATAAGAGGAAGGTGTATAAATTGTCATTTGATAAGTTGTTATGGTTAAACATGAATTAATTATATAATATTATATATATAATTCGAATTTAATTAAAACTGAGGGACTAAAAGTGTAAATTATGAAAAGTACAAGGTATGATCAGTACATCAAATAATTAGTATGGAAAAATACAATTGATATTATAAGGCATTGTTTTGCAAATGGATAATTAAAGATCAGTTTAATTAAATTAAATAACTAAAAGGCAGTAATTACGTAAATTATGTACGATCAAGGAATTGGATTGTAAATACAGAAATAGAAACCTGCTAATTATAGAAACATGCTATTTATGGAAACCTGCTATTTATAGAATCCTGCTATTTATAGAAACCTGCTATTTATAGAAACCTGCTATTTATAGAAACCTGCTATTTATAGAAACCTGCTATTTTTAGAAAGTCTATTGTTGGGAAGTTTAATTATGGAACTTATTTTAAATCCGGAAAGTTTATCATTTATGGAAAGTAATTAAGGTAAAGTCTATATTGGAAACTACTTATAATTAGAAGCTGCTATTTTGGAAAGTACCCCAATATAACAAGAATACTAATCCTAAAACATAATTAATCATGGAATATGTTAATCAAGGAAAACTACTAACAAGGGAATCATGCTAATTATAGAAAGTTGACTAAAATGGAAAGTTGCTAAAATAGAAAGTTACTAAAAAATAGACAGTTACTAAAATTAGAAAGTTGCTAAAAATGGAAAGTAAGCCTAATCATGAACATCTAACTTATATATGTCCTTTTAACATGTAGATCGCATTAAAGCAGGATAGCTTCCATCTCATAATCCATCTCTTTCCGTTAACTAGCGCTGGACATAAAGTTTCTGGATATTCCGTCCTTCAGTAAGGACATGTCTTTCTTTCATGATTCCTTCCCCAAAACTGCTATGCCTCCGCTTTTTTATGTCGTTTCATGATTCCTATACATGTTTTTTTTCAAGACTTATTCTAATTTGCCCGGCTATATTACGCATTACCATGATTTACATGACTTACCACCTAGTCATGGAGGTACGAGACCGTGACACAGAGGACCTGTGTCACGACTCTTTCACGTTAGAGTGATTTCACGACGCGTCCTTTTCAATCGTTAACAGAATATATTTCATGTTTGGCCATTATTATTCAGGCTTGCATGGTGCATCCTAGTTTACAGTTACCCGTTCATAGGTGATGGTTGGATGATTGCTCTGACATCCATCACATTTGGAGCTCGATCCTCCACCCCATATAATTATAAGAGGTCCACAAAGCCCTGTCTAATACATGTTGAGGCGGCCCCTCTTTTATATGCATGTATTCACGACTAATTATTATTGACATGTATGATTATATGAGCATCGTGGGCATTCTATTATTTATGTATATACTATCCATGTGATACTCATGACATCTTTAGACTTCACTGTTACCATTATTACATGTATATTCCTATTCCTGAATCAAGACGTATTCTCCATGTTTCCTCCTCATGACACCTATGATCTTTTTTCGCTGCTTTATACTTTATTTCCAGGATTCATACTTATTAGCTTACATTGTTATTAATCGTTCATTGAGCGTAATGCTTCATCCGATTCCTTTCTCTTCTTATACGGCAGGTATCTAGAGGGAGATTGGGCTTAGAGAGAGTGGTCTTTAGTAAGTGACCATCTTAGCTTCTTTCTTTTTATCGCATACAACTTTGATGTGCTATACTATCTTGACACATGTTTTAGTCCATTAACTAGACAAATAAAAATAAACGAATATCTTTACGTTATTCATGTTGATCTCATAACGGAGCAGCCGATGATTTGATTCCGGCTTTCCACCTTGTTCTAAAGATATATCATTTATGAATTAATGGGGTAGGTTTTTGGGCAAAACATCATAATAATTCAGCTATGATATGACACCTATTATTATGACGATTCGCATCACACCGAGCAGGTTTTGTTAGCATACAGTTATGAACAAACTCTCTTTGAATACCATTAAATAATATAAACATATTGTCCATAATGCATCACCATAGAAAAATATATCATGTAAAGACTCCATGCACTTTAAAGTAAGCCAAGTATATTATATCACTGAGAAAAACATTCTTAAAACGTCAACATAAAGTTGGTGCTTCATATTTTAGTTTAAATATGATGTAAGTATTCAAATGAAATTTAATTTATCCACATGTATCATCACCTTACCGATGTAAGAATACCAACGATCTATAAAGAATGCATGACAACATTTTAATTACCAAAGTATCTCAATCTTATCCAAAGATTTAAAAAGTAAAGCATTACAAATTTAATGTCACCAAAAGTACCAATCTTATCCCAAAAGATTATATAAAGAATGCATGACCAAATTAAGTTCACCAAATATTACAAGTATTTATTGCCCACTTTATTTAAGCACAATAAATATCGGCATGAGAGTATAAGAACAAAAGTTTAACGATTACTCCTACAGCTTATGAAACCGATGCCAAATATACTAGAAGAAGTACATCATGTAAGAACTGTAATGAGGTCCTGTGTAGGCCCAACCAATCGAATACCGACATGTTATAACGTTCGGTTGCCCGTATGGAATCCGTCTAATCACGCAGTCCACCCGAACGGGGATTGTCAATCCCGAATAGATCTATTTCATAACATTCGCGCTCACCCTCCAAGTGATTTACAGTTCATGAAGTTGTAGACTTATATAAATACCCATCACAGGTGTCCCCTCCAAGAACACCCAGGCCTTTATTTAAAAATATGTACTCCCGTTACCGGTGTCCCCTCAAAGAACACCCGGGCAGTACTGTATTGTCATCAGTTCAATCCGCTTAAGCTAATCCGTAATCCTTTCAAAAGTAAAGTACATATATTTGTGACCAAAAATGAAGTCAAGTAATATATCCCATAGCGAGCTATGTAAATGATGTATTTAAACCGATTTGTAAACAAACATGTAAATGCATTTGTAAACAAGCATTTACTCACCCCAAAAATCTATAAAAAACTGTAAAACGTGGGGCTATAAAACTCACACCAGAGTTGTAGAACGATTGACAGATAGGCATCTAATATGCACAACACGAACGGAAGACGAAGCGGCTCAATCAAGAAGTTGCAACCAATCTTAAATGGCTAAGTCCCACTAGCCTAGGATAATGTGTTTGGGTTTCCCGATGAATGGTTACATCAACGCGACGTGTTGATAAAAGATTTAGATTTCAAGTTGTAATTGTTTGGTGGTTGGGGTTTAAATAAGTAAATCGAAATAAAAACGCCAAAGTGTGTAATATAAATCCGAATTAAATACATATGAAAAATACACCAAAGTATATAATTCATACCGTGAATATATAACAAAAGAAACCAATTACAAAATAAATCGCGTAATATAATACTTTGCAAGTATTATATAAGAATTGCGAGAAAATAATTGAAACAAAACGTTTCGACACGCGTTCGGTAAATCACCAATTTACTTAATAATAGTTCTCGTATAAAAGTGAACGCACGTTTTAAAGTTACGAATCATGTAAACGATGTTTGTAAGAATCATGTAAACGATGTTTGTAAAGATTTTATAAAAGTTATGATCTTACCTTCTAGTCAGGAATTTATAAAATAATATTTTATAAATTAATCTTTCGTCTTATGTATACTTGAACTATAGTTGGCTAAAATCGTTACCGGGGAGGGGAAAAGCAAAGCATATCGTTTGTAAAGTATATGTTTTTCGTTCGTCATCATGATATGTACATTATAAGTTTAATATATCTTTTTTTCCTTTTTAAATATAACTTCTCAGCCTATTAACCACCGCGGTGATCTAAATAAAAGAAGTTTAGTAAACACTACTAAATCACGAAATTTTATATAAAATTTCTCATGACCTTTCCCGTTCAAAAACGATCCCAATCGAAAGACTTTTGTTGTTCAATTAACTTTCCCGTCCGCCAATTTAATTAATAGAATACATTCTAACAATCAATGTGTTTATTATTATCATTTATAACATTATTTCCATATTGAAATAATACGTGACGAATCATAGTATTTAAACTCGTCACCATTCTGATACAATGTACTCCGAAAAAAAATACTTAGTCACATTATTTAACCAATTAACACACCGTCCGATTTAATATTATATATCACATCTGTTATATTTTTATAGTTTAAGGTATACTGATAAACCGAAACAAACCCTTGTTGATCCCCTTGTTGATCTTTGAGCTAAACCAAACATACCCGTTTGGCAAATCGGCCAAACCAAACACCCTCCTTTTGCCTAAAACCCAGATCCAAACGCCCCTTGATGGGCTGCCATAAACCAAACAGCCCTCTTCGGCTGTTAAACCCACAACAAAACGCACCCTTGTGTTGTTTTTAATACCAAACGCACCCTTAGGTGCTAATAAGGAAAGCAAAACCTACCCTATCCGTGGACTGCTAAACCCAAACTCACCCCTTCCGTGCCCTACATCAATCCAAACAGCATCATATTGCTGTTTACATCCAACAACCACTCGCTTGATTCTAATATTAAATCAAACCACCATAATTGGTGGTTCACTGCCCAAACTGCGAATGCACCCCTTTTCGGGCTGAGCGTAAACCAAACGCAATTACGCACCCTTATTGGGGGCAGTACTACAAACCAAAAACCCAACGCACTCCATGAGGTGTTGAGGCTTCCATGACCAAAGCCCAACCTACCCATTGAGTGAGGCGGTGCTGCCATGCTCAACCCCAACGCAACACCATGAGGTGGTTTTATAAGGCCAACCACATCCTCTTGGTGCTTCCATACAAAACCAGAATACGCACCCCCTTGGTTGGGTGAATCAATAAATCAAACGCACCTGAATTTGACCTCTCAAAAGAAAACGCCTTAGCGGTGCCGTGACCTGCCAAACGCAATCCATTCAGGGTTTGGTTAAAAATAACAAAACGCACAGCCTTTTATTTGGTGCTGTCTGATGAAAACCAACACGCCAGCTGCCATGGTGGCGGCTGTGGTGTGGTGGTAGGGGGTGGTGCTTGGCGGTGATGGCGCGTGGATATAGTATCGTGTAGAACTGAAGGCAACGAGAAACACTTTTTAGACTCGCCGGAAAAGTTTCCGGCGGTGTGTTGGCCGGGAAAAGGTGGCGGCAGGTGGTGGCTGGAAATTGGGATGCAGAGAGGAGGGACATGTGTTAGTGTTTCATTTTTGATTAACTGAAAATAAGAAGATATAACTTTTATATATACCTATTTAAAAGTTTTGATTAAAAGAAAAAAGTTGAACATGTCCTCAATAGATGGGGTTCATTGTGTAACTTTTAGATGTAGTTTTGATCAAAAAGCGATCGGGACTCTTTCGAACTATTAACGTCGATTCGATTCAACACACATTTTCCACAAGTAACACAAACAAAGTTTACATTCGAGGTCTTAGTATTCAAACTGTCATTACACGCAATTACAGACGTTTTATTATTAGCAAACTTAAAATTCTTGCGGTGGTCTTCTACTTGGTGTTTCTTCCCTTCACTATTGTTATGCATGACTCTATCTTCCAATTGATTGCTCTTAAGCTGTGGTCTGCTAATACTAGTAGTGGAAATTAATCCTGTAGAGAAGGACACGTGTTTGTTAGTTTTTCTAATGTCTTGAGGCAACTGTGGTATTCTAGTTTGATTAGGCTTTGTGTGCACTTTATACATTCCTGAAGCAATTTCATTTGTGTTCTTTAGAATTCACTTTACATTCTGAGGCAAAATATGTATGCAGTGACTGGATTTGAAAAATCATTGGACACATTATTTGTGGTAACTGACTTTAACTTTGAAAAATCTGTCTTTGCAAGAGAATCTAAAAAAGTAGCCGATTTACCTAAAACTGATTGTCTTTGACTTTTAAAAGCATTCGGTTGTCGAATAACTGATGGTTTTTCAAACTTAGCCTCCACATATTTTCCTTTTATTTTTTCAATAAGTTTCTTTAACTCACTTATTGCAATGTCTTTGTCTTGTAATTGAGCTTTCAGATCTTGAATTTTAAAATATTTGACATTTAATTCTCAAAATGAATTTGATTCATTTTGTTTCCAAACTTTGTCATTATTAAGTTGTTCCTGACTCTGCTGTAAAGCGAGTTCAAGATTAATTGAATGTTGTTCAACTTCAGAAAATCTTTTTGACAATTCATTAAAAGATTTGTTAGTGACATTGTCTGTTCTTTTTGAAATCTCTTTTTCAAGACGTTCATATTTGACAACTTGGTCCACATAATCACATTTTAAGTCAGTGAATTCATCAAGGGTTGTATATACACCAAGTATAGCATTCATGTGATCAGCGTAATAATATTCCCTGGAAAGTCAGTTGATTTCATTTAAAAACTGTGTTTTTTGAGTTTCCAGTTGAGATTTGAGAGAGTCTACTTCACGTTCAAGAGAATTAAAGTATCTCAAATCAGCAACTATTTCCTCTTTCAAACACAAGTGAAATTTTTCTAAATCAACATTGATTTTTTAAATTTGGGGACAAATATTTCCTTCGATTGTATTTTGAATGAACGGATCTATATGACCAAAATATGTCCTTTTAGCAATTGTTTGTTTGCAACGTTCCACCCCATCAAAAATCGTGTCAACACTACTTTAATTTTGAAAAGTTCTTTAGAGCTTTTACACTTTTGATCCCACGGAATGGATTCATCCATCCGTTTTTCTAACAAAGTTGTTTGTTTATTAAAAGACTCTTTTGAATTTTCATTCTTGAAAGGTGTATGAATCATTTTTTTATCTCTCTGAAAAATATCTCTGTTCAGACGACATTTCATGTTGTGGAACTAAAAAATCATAAAGATTATTCAAGTTTTTATAATCAAACGGTTTGATTAAATCACTTAATTTTGATCGACTTTCTAGGGCAAGACGAATCGTTTCGTCAGATTCAGGAGCTAACATTAAAGCAAGATTATCATTATAGCAACCTATATCATATAGACGAGGATTCGCTCTTTGAGCTTTCTTGAGGAACTCAGGTTTAACAAAACTCGTTTTACAATTACGATTAAGCATATTCATTGTTTGAACTGATTGACCGGTTTTTTATACAATATCATCCAAAGCCTTGACTTTGTTTTCTAAATCAATGACCTTTTCAATTTCTTTGTCTTCACGAGTTTTGTAAAACTTATTCTGAGCCTCTTTTTCTTATGACATTATGGAGATGGTTTCTTGATGTGCAAAAAGCTCCTTTTTCAGTTCTAAAATCGTTTGATTTAAATCATTTATCTTTTGAGTATATTCATTAAATGACTTTTGAGATTCCATTTTGTATGACAGTAAATCTCCCTTAGCTTTTGCACAATCAATTTCCACCCTTGACGCATAATTCACATCATGATATCTATCAAGTTCAGCTTGGAACTTCTTAAGGTCTTTGAACATCAATTGATTAGTCTTTGATAGTTCATTGTTTGCTTATTTGAAATGGTTATTTGATGATTGTAAATTTTTATTTTTGGTTTTGAAATCCTTAATTTCTCCTTTCTTATCAACTAAAGTCTTGTTTGATGATTCCAAAAGCTTATTACGATTTTTGCTGTCATCAATATCACATTTTAGTTTATCAATTAAAGAAGCAAGCAAATCACATTCTCTAGCAAGATTATCATCATCATCTTGGTCAACCGTTTCTCCGTTATTACTCATATCCAATGAATCAGTAGTGATGTTAGTATCACCTTGTTCCTCCAGATATGTGTCATTGACGGATTCAGGTTGCTCAGGATGTTCTCTGTCATTAGCAAACACATTATAGTTATCATCATCATTTTGTACCTTTTGCAACAGCTTAGTATCAAAAATAGGTCCAGAATTATCAGCATCATCTGGAGTAACTTCTTGAATCTGTGCTTAGAATTGTCAGCAGCATCTGGAGTAACTTCTGAAATCTGTGCCATGTACATATAATGTGCTACCAATTCCTGATCGTCAGGTTCATCATTAGTGTCATCCCTCCGGTCAGCTTGCTCTGCATTCAACTAAAATTCGGCTTCCTCTTGCTTACACAATAGCATCTTCTCCTTGTGATAAGCTGCGTCCTTTGCCCGTTTCGGTTTCTGACATTCCATTGCTACATGCCCATATTCCTTGCAATTATAACACTGAATCCCAGACTGCTGCACCACCTGTGTACCTCCATTCTCCCTAGCCCCAGCAACATTAATTGCCCTCTAATTATCATACCAAGTTCCTCTGTTGATTCTTGGAGTATTATCCAGATGTGCTCTACTAGTGTTTGATGAAGTTCTAAGGTTGTTGTTGGTAGGTTTGTAGATTTTCTTGAATGATAGAGAAATTAAAGCCATTAGTTTATCAATCTCCTTCTCCTTTAACAATGCATCATCTTCAGTAACCATGTCAGGTTCTTGATCATAAGTGGGTGGAGGAGAGTTGACAATTGCTTTACCTTTGTTTCTGGTAGCAGCTTGTTGTGATCTAGTTGAGGAATTTCGAGTGTAGTGATTAGGATGGTTTTGAGGATGGTAAACTGGCTGTTTTTGAGCAACAAGTACAAGTGGATTAGCAGTACGTGCTAGTCTTTCAGCTCTTACCTCATTGACTTCGTTTTGGTGTTGCTTAAGAATGTCATAAAGTTTGTGATAGGAGACAGTCTTCAATTCTTGAATCTGCTTAACAAGCATCACAAACATTTGCCATTCTGGTTGTAATTGGAGTAAGAAGTGAACATCCACTTGATGATTGGTAACATCACACTGATTTCTGACAAGCTCATTCATCATCTTGTAGAACCTTGAGTAATACGATTTAAGTGATTCACCATCCCGTGATGTGAATTTTCCAAACTCCCAAAATAAATTGGTTTCAATATCTTGAACATTGATTCATTCACCCTGTTTCAACCTTTCAATTGCTTTCCACATCTTACATGCATTTGGACAAGCATCAACTGTGGAGTAGATATCATTATCTATCCCCGTGAGAATTATCTAAACAGCTATAGCTTCAACATCCAATTGGTTCCTTATATCTTGTGAGACATTCTTATAGTTCTCCACGTATCCTTTTGTGGTGGTTTCTGAACTACCTTCTGTAACTGGAACAATCTTCTCAGTCCATTTGAATTTGTAAGGTGGATTCTGGAGACAATAGTGAATGAGTTCATTGTTAGGTTTGGTGTTGATGTATCTCTTGATTCGGGATTTCCACTGAACGTAGTTACTAGGTGCTAACATTGGTGGACGATCTTTACCACCTGCTTCCATGATGGCATTGTGAAGAGCATTTGATGTTTGAGTTTGCAAATTGTTATTGGTATTTAACATTTTGATGTAGTTGTGAATGGATATCGGATCTTAAGTTTTATTAATTGATTGAGATTATGGTTTAATTAATTCAATTAACGTTCACGGGATTTTACAATTCTGTGATTTAAACCGAGAAAAGAATTAAGTCTTTCGCGGGATTTTACAAAACCAAAAAGAAACCGTGAAACAAGGATTAGTTAATGTTTTGGTTTGTTGAAGTAGAATTAATTACCTTTAAAGTTCAAATGATGTTTGAAAGTAATTGTCCAAAATTATAACCAAACCGCTGTCCACTTGTCAATAAACCGCTGCCTATTTCTTTGATAAATTGTTGTTAGTTTATTTGAATAAACCGATGGCAAAAAGTTTCAGTAAACCGCTGCCAATGATGTATAATAATCCGTTGTCTCTTAAAGCAAACCACTATCCTTGTAAAATGATAAACCGCTGGCACTAATTTGAACAAACCGCTGTCATAGTGACAAACCGCTGCCAAACAATAAATTGGTAAACCACTGTCAACAAGTAAACCGCTGTCACTGTCAAGTTGGTAAACTGTTGCCTTTACTGATAAACCGCTGGTAATTAATCAAACCGCTGGCAATCTTTTAATCAAACTGTTACGATACAAAATCGATCAAACCGCTGTTGACTTTTCAAATGGGCAGAGTTTCGTTTATATTGACTATGAAAAAGAATAAAACGCTACATGGTATGTGATTAATTACACATACCATTTTCCATTAAAACCGAACTGAAATGACCAAAAACGTACCAAAAATACTTTGTATTTGTATGTTTTCATTTATATTGTGCAGGAAACGGATATCCGACAAAAGGACGAAAAATCAAGCAAAAACGGACAAAACCGAGCACGGAATGGCAAAGCGTGGAAAAGCCAAAGTCAAATCGAAGCAAAAGTCAACCAAAGTCAAAGTCAAAGTCAACCCCGTGAAAGTCAACAGTCAAAGACGAAGCCGAAAATAAAGAAATGTTAAATGGGCCTACCCGGACCCATCTAATGGGCCGGGTCAACCCATTTATACATTATAAAGACCAAAGGCCCAATACCCTTTGATATATACTCGGTCCCAAAACCAAATCCAAGCCCAATACCTTTTTAAAAGCCCAAATGAAGTTGGAGGGGTATTTCTGCCAACCCTTCAAAGTTAGCTCACAAGGACTTTCCATGAAATAAGCATATACACATTGAGGGACTGATTATGTTAACTTCCAAAACCCTTAACATCACCACAAGGACTAACTGTGTCATTCATCAATACACTTTCAAGGGTAAAAGCTGCCAAATTCTTAAAGTTGTATCACACCACAATGACTTCACATGTAATTAAAACATACATGTTGAGGGACCTTTTATGCCACATCCATAAAACTTTTATACCACATGGGACCTTTTTATGAAACAAAGTTATAAGAGTTGAGGGACCTCTTTTGCCAAATTGCCAAACACCTACCCTGCACCCAATTAAAAAACAGAGTAAACCTATTTCCCTCCAAAACACATTTTGTCACTATTCATTACCTTCAACCCCACCATACCTGCAACTAAACAACAAAATACCTTAACCCCACTCTCCCCCACCTCACAAACCAACAAGGACACGTTGGCAATCCCACAAATGCTTATTGGACACGGAATGGGACAAATACATCAACGGGTATGATCAATAGATTGGGCTCCAAGGCAAAAAGAAGGGCTATGATTGATGGTTGTTTTCTCCCCACATACAAAGCTCAAGAAACACAGATATGAGACCCTAACCTGTCACTAGGTTTTAGTTATAAATATGTGGCATATGTAAGTCAGTATTAGAGGTAAGCTCTCGATTTCTTATTTTCTCTTAGTTGGCAGGTTTTTGGACATTTTTTGTGTTAAGTCAAAAACTTGTAACCAAGATTTGTACCTTTATTGTCTCTTTTTAATACATTGCAATTTATCTTTCTTGTCATTTAAATTTCAATCATTTTAATACTTGCTTTTAAATTATTGTCACTTTTAAGTTTTCTTTAAATTCTTGCCATTTCCTTAAGTTGTCTTTAAATACTGTTGTTAAGCCTTTGTATAAGTTTTTAATACATTAAAAACTTGTTTGAGACTTATTTTCATTTTCTGTCAAAAAATTCAAAAGATTCAAAAAAACAAATTCATAAAATCTGTCCAAAGAAGCATTAGAGCAAGGTTATAAGGGAAGGCCTTTGGTTTAGTGCCTCATGGGAGGCTATAGGATTTGTTTTTAAGCTATTGAAAGCTTATTCTCCTGCCAAAAGCTAGGACCATTTGTAAGTTTTCTTTTTCCATTTTTTTCCATTTTTGCTTATTGTTACTGTAGCAATGCTTATTTAGTACTTATTTCTGCTTATTTTGCTTATTTATATGTGTTTCATGCTTATTTGTCTTAGTTTCATGCTTATATGCCATGTTGTATGCTTTTTCCTTAAAACTGCCTTATTTGCCATTTAAGCTGCTTATTACTATTGGCTTATTTAACTGCTTATTTGTTGTTGCTTTTGCTTGTTTGTGCTTAACCCTTGTTGCTTACTATCTGTCTTTAGCTTTCTTACTTAAATCTTAGTTAAATAGGCTTAAAATTTGAATTTCTATATTTAAGGGGGTGTTTGGGTTAACAACCAAAACGGGTTAAAATTGGCATAAAACCTTTTGGGTCACCTTTGCCATCTTTGGCAAGCATTTTTAAGCTGTCTTTAATCTATTCTCATAGGTTTTAAAGACTTAAAGTTTGTTTTTAAGTATTTCTTATAAGGCCCTTAAAACTGTTAGCTTAAAACAGTTCTAGGAGCTTATTTGATATAGTTTCCAAAAACCAGCTTCCAAGTCTTGTTTTTGAGTTGTTATTGGTGTCCAAATGCAGTAGTTATAAGCCCCTTTGGTTTACCTTTGTTTTAGTTAAAACTGTCAAGTCATTCTTTTTGTTTACCAAAGCCATTTTTCAGTCTTATGTTTAGTTGATTTAAAAGAGTTTTTAGGATTTTGAATTTTGAGCATAAGCTCCTTTAGAGTCAATCTCCATATGTTTTAACTCTAATTTGCTTTTCAAGCTTATTTGATAACTTATTTTTGAGATTACTTTTTGTCCATTTAAAGCTCAAAATAGTACCCTGGTGCAACAGCTCCTTTTCAAGCCCTTTTTCTTTGCTTATTTTTTATTTAAACTTTATTCTTTTTGATGATGTTAGAAGCCCATAAGCTGCTCTTTAAGCTAGTGTAAGCCTTAAGCTCTTAGAGTCCCTTTTTGTTGCTTAAATTTAAGCTTAAATCTTGTCCCCTAGGCTGCCCTGCACTTGTTTGTGGCTTATAGCTTATTTTGATTTTATGGCTTATTAGTTTGCTGTTCCTTGCTTATTTTTTATTAAAGTTGCTTATTAGGTGTTAGGATCATTCTATTTTTGCTTATTCAGTTTTGCCTTTATTATTTTGTTCTTAAATAGCCTTAACAGTTAGCTTCTTTTGCCTTAGCTTATTTGAAATTTTCTAGCTTATCTGTTTGTTATTTTCAGCTTATTTTTGCTCCTCTTGCTTATTAGTAGTTAGTAATTGTGTGTTTTAGCCTATCTTGCTTTTGCACTAGCTTATTTCTCCTAGGTTAGCATAACAGTTTGGCTAAAAAATGACTTAGTGTAAAAAGCTCATAACTGCTAGCTTTTTGTACTTATAAATCAGCTTATTCCAAGTTTTCAAAAAAGTTGTTTTCTTAAAAGTTTCTTATTTTTAAGTCTTTTATAAGTTTTAAAAAAGTTTTATAAAAAAGAGAGAGGCCCAGGTTTGAACCTGAGACCTCCCCCTTTACCTACGCCCCACACTCACACCCTCATAACCATTGTGCTTCAATAGCTCATCCAGCTATTGTTGCACAATTAATTAAGTTGCAACAATTATTCATATAAGGCCTTTTTAGCCCATTAGCCTTTAAGCCGTTTTTGCTTTTTCCCAGCTTATTCCAATAAGCTGGGAACCCCAACTTATTTTTCTTAGATTGAGCTCCTTTCAAGCTATTTTTCTGTATTTTTTGAGATTTTTCCCATTTTGTTTTCTATTTTTAATCATTTATTTTCTTTAAAACTGTTTTTTAATTATTAAAAATTAAATAAAAATAAAAAATATATAATTCTTTTTTAGAAAATTTTCTTTTATCATTTTCACTTAGGAAAAATAGAAAATCTTTCGTAGGGTCCATTTTTGCAAAATTTCATCTTTTAAAGAACGGGTTTAAAGCCCGGGTTTTGTTTTCTTCATTTTTCGATTTTAAATGCTCCCGTTTTAGAATTTTCTTTCATTTTTCCTTTAATCAAGTTATTTTAGATTAGAAAAACTTTAAAAATTTTATTAGGTCTTAATTTTTGATAACTTAGTTTTTTTTAATTCGCGTTTTTACTTTCCCGTCTACGTTTTAGGTTTAAATCATTTAGCTCGTTTTTTAGGATCCTAATCGTTTTTTGCATTTATTAGAAAAACTAAATCCAAATCTTTTTCATTCAAACATCAAATATCAAAGCGACTCTCGACTTTCCAATTCACTCCTCGTTGGGACTACAACCCGAGAATATTCTATACTACCCGGATTCTATTGATTTTGTCTTGATACTTATCCTTATTATATATTTATAAGTATAAATATAATTATTATATAAAAAAAGGGTTTAATTAACACTAATCAAATTGGCGCGCTGCCAGGGAGGAGTGTAAATCGTATGAGTCCGTTTCAGAAGTTTGACATTAGTGCTTTGAATGATCCTTCCTGTGGAGTATTTTTTTAAAAAAAAAATAAAAAATGACAAAAATATTTTCCTTTTTTCTTTTATTAGTATATTTAAATATAAAAATACCAAAAAATCAAGAAAAATCAAAAAAAAAATTTTTTGTGGTCCTTAATTTAATCAAATAAAATCATCAATGTAAAAGAACACCACATATAAACTTTCCAACTGAAGATTATCCTAATAAGTTCCCAATCCAAAAATCAAAAACTTACCTTTTGTGTCACTAGCGACGTACGCTCACCATTAAAGTTAATTCTTTTAAAGAGCTACCGTGAAGCTTGTTGATTATTAGGTTTAAGTGTCTTATCTCGTTATTAAAATAGATTGTGAAAATTTGTTGAAAAAAAAAACCAAAAAAAATTAGTGTAAATTTTCTTTTTATAGTTTAAGTGCATGTGCACTCGTTCTCAATCTCAAAATCAAAACTGTCATCAACAACAAGCCCCACCGGTAGTTGTTGATCCTTTTAATCTTGAAGAACCTTTTGATAATCCTCCCGTAGTTAACATGGCCGCTAATGGAGCCGGTGGTGCCGGACCACCTCCCGCCGGAGGAGGTGGTTTACCAGTTCCCGACCTCCGGACTAGGAGAGTTGTGCCAACCGACTTAGAATGGTCGAGGTGGACCAATTGCTCCGATTGCAATTCAAGCAACGACTTTTGGACTTAAGAATGACATATTCAACAAGTTCTTAAGAATTTGTTCCATTTCGCGATCGGGTGATGATGCCAACAAGCATCTCGACAAATTTTTGCATGTCACCCAAAGCATGAAAGTGAATAGGTTCTCCGATGACGCCCTTCGTCTACATCTCCTTCCCTAACTCATGCAAGATCGTGCCGCGAATTGTTTGATCGTTGCCAAGGAACCCTATCAACTCTTTTGACCAAAGGGCAAAAATATTTCTCGGAAAATACTTCCACCCTCTATGGTGACCAAGTTAAGAAATGATATTACAAATTTCGTCAAAGACCCGATATCGTTGTTCGAAAGCTTGAACATTATAAGCTTACACTTATCATGTCCTAACCACAACATGTTACCCATGACTCAAATAGATACCTTCTATAACAGGTTAACATTAAGGCATCGTGATACCATCAATGCAGCTGCCGGTGGGACCTTTATGAAAAGGCGCCCCGAAGAGTGTTATGATCTCATCGAAAATATGACCGCCCATCACAATGATTGGGATACTTCCGCTCAACGGAATGAGTCATCGAGTTCTATCACTTCTTCTAATCCGGAAATAGCATCCCTTAAGCTTCAAAATGGAAGAGATGGAATAGAACTTAACAGAGTGCTTCAAAAAAAGGAAACAAACCAACAAGTTAATACCAACACCGAGTTGCGAGACTGATGTGTTCCCTTCTTACAATGATTTTCCAGCCACCGTTGCCAAATCAGAACGAATATGCGTGGAGCCTACAATCAAGGTGTAATTCCTACCAACCTCAAGGAAACCGCAATCTGCTTAGCTACGTTCGGACAATATCCGAACCACCAGTTTTAATGTGAATCAAAATCATAACCAAAGCAATCAAATCAAACAACCAGTCAGACCTTATCCAAACCGGAATCAGGGAAACAGCCAAGTAACAAATCAGTAAAATCATTTTTCCAGGTGCTAATCATAATCAAATCAGTTCAAAATTTATCAACCCCTAAACCCAAACTCCCGTTGCTTATCGCAAGAATTAACAAACTACATCAGGATTAATGAAAACAAGATCAATTCAATGCAAACTCAAATGAACAACTTGGCTACTTCGAATCAAAAGCTTGAAAGTATGCTAGGTAAGTTTATCAAAATGAATACCGCTTCTTCATCGGGTACGGGATCTCTCCCTAGCAACACCGTTGCTAACCCAAAAGGTGAATTGAAAGCCATTACCACTCGAAGTGGTCTTGTTCTTGATGAACCTTCCGTTCCTATGCCTCCTCCATTCATTAATCTGGAGTAGATTAAACGTAAGAGAGACATTCACGACCCGGAACATGGTAGCTTTTAGCCATTAAGTCCCACTCCTCGATTCCAAAAAGCCAAACAAAGAAATTTGTGATTCATCAAAGGATCCTCGTCACCCGAATATCCCTTAAGTCCGTCTAAAATGAACCAAGAAAACAAAAAGAAAAGTAAGATGTTCAGAAGTTCACAAATTTTTGCAATGTTTAACAGCTTCATAACAATCATCACTTCTTGCCAATGCATTGATTTTTTATCCCCAAAATCAAAAGAACTTAAAAGTTCTTCTTTCCAAATAATGAGAAGCTTATAGAATTGCAAATTACACCTTAGTGAAAATTGCTCAGCAGTTATTCTAAAGAGAGTCTTCCGGAGAAGCTAGGTGACCCTGGTGAAATTTCTCATATCCGAGTGGTTTAATGAGCTCAAGTGCAAAGCCCGAGCCGATCTAGGTGCTACATCAACTTGATGCACACTCAGGTATGGAAAGAGTTTGGAATACCTAGCTCATTTTCCACCCAAATGACTCTTGAACTTGCTAACCGTGATAATTTGCACTCCGAGAGGAATAGCAAATAGATGTCCTTTGTTCGGTTGAAAGTTCACATTCCGCTGGTTTTTGGTCATTGTTGATTATGAAAAGCGATCGCCGTGTCCCTCTCTTTTGGGAAGCCAACTTACGTGACCGCACGTCTTTAGATTGACATTCACAGGAAGGAAATGAATCTCCGACGGATAATGAAAGACAATCTTGACATGAGAAAATGACCTTCAAGCTATCAAACAAAACCTCATCAAGAATCAATCAACATGATTGATGTCTACAATGTTTCACATGAGGAAATTCGTGAAGATTTGTTTGCAACAAATCATCCAAGTGGCAATCCCACTTCTCCTTTCTCTTCTCATACCAATTTAACTTCACCGGAAGTAATTGATGACATCTTTGATCCGCGGCAGGAAGACATTAGTAGAGACTGCTAAATCTTGATAAAGCAAAAGGATCCTCCTCCGTATCATGATAGTCACTGAGTGGCAATACCTACCCAATTTTGGAACCTAGACCAATCTACTTCTTCTTCCCCTAACAACATATCTCCCATGCAGAAAGTGGAGTTAATTTGGAAGAAATTTGAACTTATCTCGCAAGTGATTCATTTCCCCCCCAGGAAATAGTAATCCTTCATCTCTTCTCCCTCCTTTTCATAATTCTTTAAGTGGCATTACCACCTCTTCTCACCATTCTCCACATTACAGAGACTACGACTATTCTCTTTGAGGAGGTTCGCCGAATGAAACTCGCTCAGATCACATTTCACCAGGAAATGATGATTCCCTTACCCTTGATGCCGAATCTAATCTCTTAGAATCAGAAGTATCCCTTAACCATGATCCTATCAAGGATATGGATTCTATTCTCGAAGATTCGGTTGATGAAAATTCTCTTGATGACAATCTTGATGATACCATTTCTGAGATGTTCACCGATGAACATGCTCTTGATTACTCACCCCACCATTATGGGATGATTATGATGATGACCTTTTTGATCATGAGACCGTTAATGATGATACTTATGATGATCCATTTGACTTCAAGGAAGAGAAAATCAAAGATTCTAAAATCTTGATTGATGAACTTGATCTTCCTGAATCAAATAATGTCCTTTCTTTTCCCCCTCCGATGTACTCGATTATCTATAGTAATTTTTCTGAGGTTGAACTATTGCCTCGCCGACAACGAGGATAAGGTAATTTAGATCCGGGCTATACTCATTCATAGAACCTTTTTGAAGTCACCCACTTTGCAACACCGGACAAGAAATGTAAAGAAGACCACTAACTGCTTATTTATTTTTTTTTTTTTTTTTTTTTTTTCTTTAATTCTTGAGGATTTTAATCCTCCTCTTTATGAACTTCCTTTCCACAAAGAAGTTCCCGGGCTAGGAGCTTTACTCTCGTTTTCATCCAAAAATGAGGAAAAAGTCTACAACCCTGGGATTCTAACTTCTAAAAGAGTTCATACCTCTCTTCTCCCAGAATTATCTCATCGGGGCACTAAAGCTTTCAAAGTCACCAAAATTCTTGAAAGCCCAATGGAGATTTTTCCTTGCTCTTACCAAGAGAACATCCGAGTCTTAGATGTTCCGTGTCTCCACTTCTATCCCCCTTGACAAACTCAAGTATGGGGGATTAGGTCAAGCTAAGTAACCTAAAATAAGCGCTTCGTAGGAGGCACCCCATGCTTATCCTAGTATTATCGTAGTAGTAGTAGTATGGTAGTAATGAATAAGTGTTGTTTGTTGTTGTGAGGAGGCTCGCTCTTTCCTTTTCCGTTTTTGTGTTGTTTGTTTATAGTCAGGAATTCCCGATTTCGAAGCCTCTCAGTGCTCCGCATATTTTGTCCTTCGATCACAAGAGCTTCACATCCTCAGCTTCATTTTGGGAATCCGATATCCAAATCTTATCGACTAACGTTTATCTTTAAGCATACTTAATAAACGGCTTAGGATTTACGTAGAGACCCTTCATAAAACATTGAGGACAATGTTTAGTCTTAGTATGGGGGATCTTTGATTTGATTATGCATGTCGTCCTTGTTTTTACGTAATCCCGCTTTTACCACCAAAATTTTTGAAAAATACCAAAAAAATGAAAAAATGTAAAAATTTTCAAAAATAAAATAAGTGTTTTGTCACAATTTTGACTTTCCTGCTGGGTAGAATAAGAGTAAATTTTGACTCGATCGAGCGTGTTGAGCTCTAGCTTGTTCCTTAAAGTTTAGGCTAAGCGTTCGCGAATATTCGCGAAGAACGAAAAATGATAGAGTTAAGTATGAGTGGGATGCTAAACAAGGATTATTTGGAAATCTTAAGAGCTCATGTGTGTAATTTGTCGCTTTTTCTCCCATAAGCTCTTAACCTGATTAATATACGTGCTACTTTTGGAGAATAAACTTAAATCAATAATTTTTTATGTAGTATATAGCAAAAACTTTAGCCTTAGTTCAAATTTGTCACACCCTAACGGGGCCTGGACGGAATACGTGTTCGGAGGCGTGACTTTATTGAGCATCTCAAGTACAAAGCATAAAGAACGACCTCTAAGGGTACGTTTTGAAAATAAACACCGTTGCAAAGTTTTAAAATAATAACAATAAGTTTTACATCGATTAAATTTAAAAGATTCGAAGTTAAAATGTGGAAGCCTCACAACCGATGTTGCAGCCTTCTAAAAGGTCGAATGTTACAATTGCATAAGTGTTTAAAATTAAGTGTGAATTAATAAATAAAAGATCTCTTTTTGTTAAATTTAAATATGCTTTTGAACTTTGACTATTCTATTTTATAAGCTATGAGTATACCGGAAACCTGAGAGTTTTTGAAACCAAAGGTCCGTGAGTCCCGATACTAGTCTCTGTGAGTGTCAAAAGCCAGGTTACATAGCCCGTAAGGTGGGATGAGCCAAGACGAAAGTCGCTACATGGGATGATCTCGCCTTCAAACTCATTATTCTCGGGTGGAACGTGAAACATAGAATTTTGCAAAACATTGATCCATGGTTGAAATTCAAAAAAAACAAAGAACAATAATCCTCAAACTACATTCATAAGGCATTAATAAGACTAAATAAACATTAATAAACACATTCAAACAAGTATTAATCAGAATTAACCAAAATCATAAAAATGAGCACAAAATGAGAAATATAAAACTTACAAAAGTCCAAAGCTTTTGTTTAGAACTTAAACAACCCAAACAGCTTTCAAATCAACCTATAGCTTCCCATGAAGCACTAATACCATGGTCATCTACAATTTACCAAGCTCCATGATTTTTGAACACTTATGAATAAATTTTGGTAAAATGAAACAGTAAACCCATAATAAGCTATAAGTTTAGAACAGATTGCATAAGCTTATGAGAGCTTATAAAAGAGACTTGGTATGTGCTTAATTACATATACCGTTTTCCATCAAAACCGAACTTAAATGACAAAAAACGTACCAAAAATACATTGTATTTGTATGTTTTCATTTATGTTATGCAGGAAACGGATATCCGACAAAAAGACAAAAAACGAAGCCAAAAACGACAAAACTAAGAACGGAATGGAAAAGCGTAAAGCAGTCAAAGCCGAAGCCAAAATCGAAGAAACGCTTAATGGGCCCACCCGTACCCATCTAATGGGCCGGGTTATCCCATTAGTGCATTTATGAAGACCAAAAGGCCCAAATGCCTCTTATAAGCCCAACCGGCCCAAATTAATAAGTATAACCCCAAAACCAATACACCATACAAGTTGAAGGGCTTGTTTTGCCATCTCCTCAAAGTTGTATTACCACAAGGACTGAATTTGCAATGCTACAAATAACTTTGAGGGGCTGAGCCTGGCTAGTCCATAAATATTAACCACCACTAAGGACTTAACTTGCAATCCCTCTTACAACATTGAGGGACCAAAGCTGCCTATTCCCCAAACCTATATCACCACAAGGGACGTTCATTGCAATATAAGATATAACATTGGAGGGCCAAAGTTTCCTTAACCTTAAACTTCTCCCCTGTCACTTTACAAACAGACACACTCCCTTCTTTCCCGCCAACACCATTTGGCACTATTCACCTTCGTTCTTGTCTCCACACCTGCAACAAACCAACAAAACCCATTACTCCCACTCACCCCCACCTCACAAAACACCAAAAATAGCTTGGCAATCCCTAATGACCTCATTGGGCAACAAGATCAAAGGTTTGGATCAAATGACTTTGGAACCAAGGCAAAAAGGATGGCTGAGATTGCTTTATGTTTCTCCTCACCAAGAAAACACAACAAACACAGCACAAGGAAGCTCAAGACCCTAGTAAAAGTAGTAGCAGTTTATAGCCATTTAGTGTGTGTCGAATTTTTGTGTTAAGTCAAAAACTTGTAACCAAGATTTGTACCTTTACTGTCTCTTTTTAATACATTGCAATTTATCTTTCTTGTCATTTAAATTTCAGTCATTTTAATACTTGCTTTTAAATTATTGTCACTTTTAAGTTTTCTTTAAATTCTTGCCATTTCCTTAAGTTGTCTTTAAATACTGTTATTAAGCCTTTGTATAAGTTTTTAAGACATTAAAAACTTGTTTGAGACTTATTTTCATTTTCTGTCAAAAAATTCAAAAGATTAAAAAAAAATTCATAAAATCTGTCCAAAGAAGCATTGGAGCAAGGTTATAAGGGAAGGCCTTTGGTTTAGTGCCTCATGGGAGGCTATAGGATTTGTTTTTAAGCTATTGAAAGCTTATTCTCCTGCCAAAAGCTAGGACCATTTGTAAGTTTTCTTTTTCCATTTTTTACATTTTTGCTTATTGTTACTGTAGCAATGCTTATTTAGTACTTATTTCTGCTTATTTTGCTTATTTATATGTGTTTCATGCTTATTTGTCTTAGTTTCATGCTTATATGCCATGTTGTATGCTTTTTCCTTAAAACTGCCTTATTTGCCATTTAAGCTGCTTATTACTATTGGCTTATTTAACTGCTTATTTGTTGTTGCTTTTGCTTGTTTGTGCTTAACCCTTGTTGCTTACTATCTGTCTTTAGCTTTCTTACTTAAATCTTAGTTAAATAGGCTTAAAATTTGAATTTCTATATTTAAGGGGGTGTTTGGGTTAACAACCAAAACGGGTCAAAATTGGCATAAAACCTTTTGGGTCACCTTTGCCATCTTTGGCAAGCATTTTTAAGCTGTCTTTAATCTATTCTCATAGGTTTTAAAGACTTAAAGTTTGTTTTTAAGTATTTCTTATAAGGCCCTTAAAACTGTTAGCTTAAAACAGTTCTAGGAGCTTATTTGATTTAGTTTCCAAAAACCAGCTTCCAAGTCTTGTTTTTGAGTTGTTATTGGTGTCCAAATGCAGTAGTTATAAGTCCCTTTGGTTTACCTTTGTTTTAGTTAAAACTGTCAAGTCATTTTTTTTGTTTACCAAAGCCATTTTTCAGTCTTATGTTTAGTTGATTTAAAAGAGTTTTTAGGATTTTGAATTTTGAGCATAAGCTCCTTTGGAGTCAATCTCCATCTGTTTTAACTCTAATTTGCTTTTCAAGCTTATTTGATAACTTATTTTTGAGCTTACTTTTTGTCCCTTCAAAGCTCAAAATAGTACCCTGGTGCAACAGCTCCTTTTCAAGCCCTTTTTCTTTGCTTATTTTTGATTCAAACTTTATTCTTTTTGATGATTTTAGAAGCCCATAAGCTGCTCTTTAAGCTAGTGTAAGCCTTAAGCTCTTAGAGTCCCTTTTTGTTGCTTAAATTTAAGCTTAAATCTTGTCCCCTAGGCTGCCCTGCACTTGTTTGTGGCTTATAGCTTATTTTGATTTTATGGCTTATTAGTCTGCTATTTCTTGCTTATTTTTGGTTCATAGAGCTTATTAGGTATATTGCACCATCTGTCTTTGCTTATTTAGGTTTCTCTTTGGCTTATTTGTTCTTTAAGTAGCATAGCAGTTAGCTTAGGATCTTAGTTAAAAAAAATTAGTAAACCTTCAACTTTTTGATTGCTTATTTTCCTGCTTATTTTTAAGTTATAAAAAAGTTTCCTTTGTTAATATTGCTTAATTTCTCTAGTTTTATAAGTTTAAAAAAAAATTATAAAAAGAGAGAGGCCCAGGCTCGAACCCTGGACCTCCCCCTTTATACCCACGTCCCTAACACACACTCCATAACCAATTGTGCTACAATAGCTCATCCACTATTGTTTGCACACATTATTACCTTATCCCTTTTTAGCCTAATAAGCCAACAGCCTTTTTGGGCTTATTTCAAGCTTATTCCTATAAGTTGGCGACCCCAGCATACTTTTTGTATTTTTTTTAGATTTTTATAAAATCGTTTAGTATTTTTTATAATTTATTTAGATTAAAATCTTAATTAATTCATAATAAATAAATTAAAAGTCAAAAAAATATAAATCTTTTTTTAAAAAATTTTCTTTTATCGTTTAGGACTTAGGAAACAAAGAAAAACTTTCGTAGGGTCATTTTTGCAAAATTTCATCTTTTAAAGAACGGGTTTCAACCCCGGTTCTCGTTTTCTTTGTTTTTCAACTTTAAAAGGTCCCGTTTTAGAATTTTCTTTAATTTTTCTTTTAATTTAGTTATTTTAGATTAGAAAAATTTTAAAACTCATTTAGAGTTTAATTTGATAATTTAGTTTTTTTTAAACTCGCATTTTTACTTTCCCGTATAAGTTTTAGGTTTAAATCATTCTAGCTTTCGTTCCTAGGTTTTCTTTAATCGTTTTTGCATTTTAATTAGAAAAACCAAATCTAAAGTTTTTTCCATTCAAACATCAAATATCAAACCGACTCTCGACTTTCCAATTCACTCCTCGTTGGGACTACGACCCGGGAACATCATATAGTACTCTCGGTTTCATTGACTTTCTTGATAATTATCCTTATTATATATTTATAAGTATTAAATATTTATATATATATATATATATATATATATATATATATATATATATATATATATATATATATATATATATATTGTAACTTGATGTATGTGGAACAACAAGTTGTTTAGAACATAGGTTTGAAAGCAGTAACCAATAAAGCTTGTTTTGATGACAATTGCTTTTGTGCGACCAAAATGTTTTTCTAAAATGTCAATTAATTTATTCATTCGATATAATTTATATTGGAGTAATATAACTTTTTTCTCTGTTGAAATAGGGATCATTTTATTTTCAAGCATTTTTAAGCGAACTCTCTTCTTGCTAATAATCATATGTCTCCAGAATATCCACATTAAACACATCATGTGTTTCTCTAGTTAATCACAATACCTATCATACAATGTAGGCTTAATCGCTGAGTTTTTTTAGGATAAACGGATTTTTGATAACAAGAAGCTTGTTTATGTTGTGTGTTTATCGTAAAACAACTTGTGGTTTTGTTAACATTATGCATGCGTTTGCGCAGTTTGACCACTTTAAAAAACAATGTTCCAATTTTTTCTTTTTCCTTTTCTATAATAATCCTCTTCAAAGTATTTACTACTTTTTCTTTGGTTTTGTTTTTTAAAAACTAAATTGAGTCATTAAAGATTCATTTTCTTTAGGCATATTTTGAATAATAATTTGTTTGAGTGTGTAATCTGTTCTTTAAAAGATGCAATACTTTGCATTTTTGTGAAGTATTCATATCATTTCATTTTATGAATCAATGTACTTTTCTCGACTATTCAAAATCTACATTGTGTCTCTTTCTTCAAAAAAAATTACTCGTTTCCTTATTTCTTTCAAGCTCAGGGTTAAGATTTCATTAACAATATGAGTTTCCATAGTGGCTCAGTGCACTTAGTTACTTGAGTAGACATTTGTTCAAAGTACAGACATTATCATGGCATCTTGTTGTGCAAACAAAAGAGTTAGTTCTAAAAACAATCGCATTTTGCGTTTCATACAGATACTGTTCATAATAATGATATTTACTATCACTTGTATGTTATTATTTTGGGAACCATAATCATTACGGGATTGTTTAACATAATGCTCTCTTGCACGCTTTGATTAAGCATATCTTCATTTTGATAAGTTTCATTTATGTTCGTGGTCTTCGAGGTGGACGTGCTGAATCATAACTAGATAGTTTGGCCATAAGAACGCTTTTGCTAAAGATATCGGTTTCACGTCTAAGTCGTAAGCATCGAGATCATCAGTCAGGAAAGCAGCATTTTGTGGAATTGTCTGTTAAGTAACTTGCCTTTTTTTTAATTCTTAGATCTGCTAAGAAAATAGATGTTCATTCAATACCTGACCAGATTCGTGTGCCTAATCTTTATGCAACATCTTTTCCTAGAACTATACTGAAATTCTTGCCTTTTTAGGCTGAGTGCATTACCTTGCCATATGCCTTACCCTGACAATTGTAAACTTAACAAACCTTGCTTGACCTGCTGCATTATTTCCCCCAGAGCTTGTAGCATTTCCCTTAGTTCCCGTACCATAAAAACTCTGACCTTGTTCCCTTATACTTGTTGAACAGTAACTATGCCTCCCTTGAATGGTAGCTTAGTTTCTTAGATTAGAAGATGCTCTGAGTTGGTTGTTGATTGAAGGAAACGTATGCTCATTTACAGTTGACATAAATGCCATGCTTTGTTTAGCAATCAATTGGATCATACCTAGTAGAAATGTGGAACAGCATGACCTGAGTCTAGTTAGGGAAACTTAGATTGTGGTTGTTATGAAATTAGAGGGGCTAGGATATGCTTTTTAGGAATGATGGTGTTGTATGGAATGAGTTGGTCTAGGATGCATTGTTTTTGATTTTGTTGTAGATGATGAGTTGCTTATATGGTCATGAATGTTGTGAATGAGGTATATTAGTAGACCAAGTGGTGAAAGATTTTGTTGAAACTGAGGAGGATTGTGCTGAGAATGATGGATGTTCAAGTAAGATGGTGTGTGATGATAGTTAGCAACCAAGGCAAGTGGATATGGATATCGTTCACGCATTATACAGAATTTATTAGCATGTGCCTCGTGTTAGCTGAGATATGAATAAAGCTGATTATAATTGGTTGTATGCAAATCTTTTTCTAACTTAACATCTGTCACAAATTTGCTCCACTCGGGTTGAAGGCTGTTCAAAAAGATTGTATTCACTTGGACCTGCTGCATTGTCATTTTAATGATATGCATATCATTGATGAGTTGAGCGAACCGTAAGTAATATTCATAAAGTGCTTCACCTTTTATTGAAGTAAACCTATCAAACTCATTATACAGCTTACACTCGCGTTCTTGTTGTGTAAGTTTTGTGCCTTTCATGATTCTTTAGCCATGTTATGATGGTTGACAAGAGAATATGCATCAGGTGGAAGGCCTTGGAGAACAATGTTGGTAGCTTTAAGATCATAATCAACTTGAAGTTTTTCTTTCTCAGAGAGTTCTTCATAAGTCTTGGCTCTCGTGACACCATTCACTTTAATCGTACCCCAATCAAGTGGACCGTTGAGAAAAGAGTCATGAATCATTTTACCATTTTCCTTACCTTGTATGTAAAGAAACATATGACTTTGCCAAGAGTCATACATGGACTTTTCAAGCATAGGAGGATGGTTGTCAGCACCGGCTACAATCATGTGTTCAACTAATGTAGTCATTTTAAACTATTTGTTATGTGAAATGATAAAGTTCGATCATTAAGTGATAAAGGAGAATTGTGTTAAAGAGTAGTTGTTGAAGGTGATTAAGATTGGTATTTCATGGGATTTTACAAATCTTGATTAAACCGAGAAAATAACTAAGTATTTCGTGGGATTATACAAAATCAAGACAAACCGTTAAAAATAAAAAAATTTCTGAAAAATGTAATGTTTCGCACAATGAACAATATTTCGCACAAAGAACCTGTGTAATATTTCGCACAAAGAACAAGTGTAATATTTCGTACAACGAACCTATGTAATATTTCGCAGACTTAAACCTGTAATATTTTCCAGACTTAATCCTGTAATATTTCACAGACTTAAATCCTATAATATTTCGCAGACTTAAAACCTGTAATATTTCGCAGACTTACATCCTGTAATATTTCACATACTTAAAACCTGTAATATTTCACAGACTTAAATCCTATAATATTTCGCAGACTTAAAACCTGTAATATTTTGCAGACTTAAAACCTGCAATGTTTGGCAGACTTAAATCTTGTAATATTTCGCAGACTTAAAACCTGTAATATTTCGCAGACTTACATCCTGTAATATTTCACATACTTAAAACCTGTAATATTTCACAGACTTAAAACATGTAATGTTTCATAGACTTATTCCGCAAAATTCAAATATTACACATTCCGCAGAAACGAACACGAAGCAAAACCACAAAAAATCACCTAAAAGACATCCTTTTTAACGTTTTCTTTAATTCTTTTTGTATAACTAAGTATCTTAAGCTTATATCTTGCATAAAAACATAAACATTATGGTTTTTAACTCTAAAAACGTATGGTTTGATAAATTTGTAAGAGTAGGCTTCGAACATAAATAAACCAAATGAACAACCAAGATAAATGCACACAAATCTCATAATATCACCCATGGCGACTGATACCAATTGAAGGATATCAAATCACACAACTTACTAAGATAGAAAAGAAGGATTCTAGAGAAAGAGAGAGAGATGGTTGGAATAATTCTAGAGAGAGAAAGAAATATGTTATTATGAAATGAACCAACATCCTCTCCATGGGATGGAGAGGGTTTTTATACTCCTTACATGGGGCATGGTCAACATAAGGGAGTCTTATGTTGACTTGGTTAGCTTAAATTTATTACATTTAACGCACTACGAGCTAAGAACTATATATTAGGAGTGACCGAGACTTTTTGTAATCCTAACATATTTCTATATGTGTTGATGGTTTTAATTAGGATGGAAACAAGTAAAATGTTGGTGAAATATTGGTAATTTATCTTGGATTCAAGGTAAGTAACCAAGCCATAATATATTATGATATGTGAATGATTGATTGTATTATGTTTATTGATTGTTTAGTGTTTAAATGTATGGATATAGAAGCTTGAAAGTGGAGATAGAAATAGGCCAGATAGGCTCTAGTTAGTGGAGTCCTTGATTTAATCATGTGACTAATCAAGGTAACTATGTTGTTATGACTTATGATGTGCTGATAAGCTTGACTAGGTTATGATGCTTTGTATGCAAGTGATTCAAGTATGGTGTGCTAAGTATGCACGTGTTATATATGAACGGTTAGGGTGATATGAGTATGATTTATATGTATGCAATTGATTATGTCATATATGATAATATATTATTACGAGTTACTTACTAAGAGTATGCTTACCCCTTTTAGTTGTTGATGTTTTGTGTAGGTTGTTTGTGAGGCAATGAAGGTCTTAGAGTAAGACATGTAGCTAGGAAGTATAAGATTGGAAGTATGTTGGACTTCATATATGAGCTTCATATAGATGTCGAACTCAAACATGGTGAACCCCAACGTTGAAGGTTTGAGTGTTATAAAAAGATTTATAAAAGTTGTAGTTGAAAGTGGATTCAAACGGATGTTTGGCAGACCTCATAAAGTATGCTTTCATGAGTCATTTAACCATAAATGTCTATGAAAATGAGGTAATGTATTGTTTAAATGAATTCTGGAAGGATTGGTTAAATATCAGGTCTAGGAAGTTAGTTTCCCGAACAAAACAAAAAGTTTGTATCAGCGGGCCTCCAGTAGGAGGGATGGAGACGGTTTTCTAGTTTTGGTCGATGTTCGCAAAATCATATAATATAAACCTTAAGTTGTTAGAAGTCGTTCCACCTATGGTTAAATAGGTAATTGAGTCTACTTTCATTTAAAAATAGTTTTAGATTTTGATTCTTTGTATAAATATAAAAGTATACTTGTGAAGTAACGCAAAGTCAGTTTCGGTAAAGTCAGTAACTTTCTTTGTAGATATTTTTAATATTTGAGTCGGGAAAGGGGGCGCTTCAGCTATAACAACAAAAACAATAATAATAATAATAATAATAATAATAATAATAATAATAATAAGGAGACTAAGAGAAAACTTATCAACACAATGCAAGACAATAAAGTAATGAAGATCAAAATAGACATAAGATTTATAGTGATCGACACAACATTTCTCTTTGATCTCTCACTCCCGATTCCCCACTCAAAAAGTTCTTTACTAGGAAAACAAACACCCATCCTCGCGGAAAACACTACAACAATCGCTTAGAAGTTTATATAGATCAAGCTAAGTATGAGTGGCTTCTTCGACACAACGAAACCCATGTATTTTTAAAGCGCCCATGTTACCTTAGTTTTTAGTTAAGTAGGTCCATAAATTTATTCCCGAATCTTGTAAGGGATTATTGTATTTATGGGAATTACTTAATTCGTTTTGGGCCTAGGTATCGGCTAAAAGACCATTTGTTGTTTAGTTTGGCCCAGAAACCCTAGACAATCCCTTATGGTTATAAATACCACCCGCCTAGCATGTTAGGAGGTGTTTTCTCATTTTCATCAAAAATCATTCCACAGCTCTTTCTCTTATTTCTTTTCTCACTCAAACCCCTCTTTCTCTCTCTAGATTTCTATTATTTTTTTGTAAGTTGGTGTAAATATATAGTCTACAAGGGGTTATCAAGAGCTTTAGAATGATACCTGGTTGATTGTGTGCGGTGTTAATTGAAAAAACTAGAAATCTAAGCATTTTTTAAGGCCATTTTACTTGAAAAAAGTGATAACAATTTTTTTGATGTAAAAAAGTTAAAAGTATGGTTTATATTTAGAGTAAACCGTAGATATACTTAGTTTAAAAAAAGAATCAAGAAAAGAAATGTTTAGAATATGTGTTTTATAAGTGGATTTTGATTAGTGTTCATTATGTTCTTACCCGAGAATACCAATCTTCAAACTCGAGGAGACATTACAAATCCCGCGGAATGAACAAAATGTCCACAAATACACACATAAAGTGTTCCCGCGGAAATCTTTGTGTGAATCTCGAGAATACAAATTCTTATCCTGAGGAATACAGATTTTTATCCCGCGAATAAATATTATTCCAGGAATACAGACTTTATCCGAGGAAATAAGTTTTTATCCCTATGAATACAGATTTTATCCTGAGAATACCCAAGGTGTTTTGTTATTCCTCCTCATAGATTTGTTATTCCTCCTCTAGGTTGAAGTTATTCCTCCTCCATATTTTGTTATTCCTCCTCCAGGTTGAAGTTATTCCTCCTCCATACTTTGTTATTCCTCCTCCAGGTTTCATTATTCCTCCTCTAGCGAAATATCAAGGTAATTAACCTCCTCCAGTAATTTTAATCGTTAAAGTTAACCTCCTCCCACTTTATCTTCAACTAACCCGCGTTTATCCTCATTTCTTTGGAATACAAAGAATTTTCGTTAGTAAAATCTCGCAGTTTAACTTGTTATCCCTTGGTTTAAGCTTTTGACCCGCGATTTAAGAATTTTCTTTGGGCTTTAAGGACTTGCTTTGTATCTCATAGATTTTAACTACACTGAGTACAAATCATAATCACTTACCACAACAACACAATTACACAACTCTCACTAATCATTAAAACGATCCTAAAATATCATTTCACATCACTTTTGCAATGTTGACCTAACATGACATCTATGAAGCAGGTTTTGAAAATCGTCCTCCTATGCTCAAAAGAGACAGCTACGTTCCATGGTCTAGCCGTCTTCTTTGTTATGCATAGTGCAAACCAAACGGATAATTACTTGTCATTTCCATTCTTCACAATCCATATGTTAGCTGAATGATTGTTGAACCCGGTGATCCAGATCGTGAAGTTCTTGTTGCTAAATCTTTTCATGAGCAGACTGATGAAGAACTTACCAAAAAGGAAGTAAAGTAGATGGAAGCTGATAATCAAGCAATTCAGACTATTCTCATTGGTCTTCCAGAAGACATCTACATTACAGTAAAAAGCTGTGAAACTGCTCAGGAAATTTGGTTATGCGTTCAGCAAATGATGAAAGGTTGTGATATTGGGGCTCAGGAAAAAAAAGATAAGTTGTTTAATGAATTGAAAAGTTTTACTTATACCGAAGGAGAATTGATTGAGTCTTACTATCATCGTTTCTCAAAGTTAATGAATGATTTCAAAAGAAAAAAACATTTTCCAGAAAAGATAGCCAGCAATTTCAAATTCATCAACAATCTACAGCCATAATGGAAACGTCATATCTGATAACATCAAATATTTAATACTTTTTCGTGGCAAAATACCCCCTATATTACCTGCAAATGTTTCACTAATACTCAAAAATGAGATATTTTCTATTATTTTGTAGTTTTCAAGTGAAATGCAGGAAAGTGACAATAAACAAGGAAAAAAGGACTCAAAGTGTAAATATTTGAAGAATGTTACGACGTAACTCGAAAAATGGTTACACCGTAACATATATTAAGCAAGTACGAAGATCAAGGACAACTTTACGACGTAACACCATATCTAGTTACGCTGTAACCATGTATTTGGAAGGAAATCTTACCTAAGATATAGTTACGACGTAACACCCCTTATGGTTACGCCGTAACCATGAAGATCCACAAATATGGAAGTAATATCACGTACTTATGGACATTATTTGAAGGTTACGACGTAACACCATATCTGGTTACGCCGTAACAATTGTTTAAATATGGAATGCCATGTATAATGATTACGGCGTAACACCTTTATCAGTTACGCCGTAACAGGTTCGATACCAATAAATAGAGGCCTCGTTCAAGCTAATGCGACATCACTTCCTCCACAGCCAATTGGAGAGGCGACAAAGGCTTCCAAACTTTGAAGAATTCCACTTGGAGTCTAAGGGAGATCACACTTTATTTAGTTTTTGTATTTAATCGTTCAAATACGAATACTGTAAGAATTATGAGCTTATAATCTATGATTTCTTCTATTTCTTGCTGTGTTTCCATTACCATGAGTGACTAAGCACTTAAAGTGATGGCCTAGTTAGGTAGTTACTTTTGTTATGATTGTTTCCTGTTAGATTATGGTTTCGTTAGATATTCCTTGACTATCGTGTAACCCTGGGTTTTGGTAGTACAGGTGGTTTGGACCTTGCTTGCCCCATTATTAGATTATATAGTCAATATGGGATCCATCGAATACTAGAGAGGATATAAGACTCCAACCCCTAGTGTAGGAACTAACCGGTCACCACACTTATCACTCAATATACTTAAAAAGCATAGGAACTCTTTCAGAGGCGGTTAATAATCTTTACAGGTTATTAGATATGTTTTGGGAATAGTTGGGATTAATCACTACAACCTGGATAACCTACCTCCTATATGATTTGGACTGATTCGGAATCACAAGAAGTATAGGATAGACTAAATATACCTATTCAAGTCTATCGACCTTAGAAACCACTAATGAAACCATAGTTTGACATTGCACAAGAGAACGTTTTCATAACAGCAATAATGAAGTAACTAGGTTAGCTTGTTTTCTCCCTTGATATCTTAAACTCTTTTAATTTTTAGTATTTTATTTTATTGTTATTTATTTCAATTCAATTCAAAACCATTTTCTAAACGTCACATTTCAAATTAAAACTAATTACAACTTAGCTCTTGGGACGACCTCGGATTTACCATTCTATACTACCCATGATCGGGTTCTCTGCCCGTTAGTGCGTTGTTAGGTAGATCGAGTTTTATAAATTTAAAAATTGAAAAAAAATATATTATAAATAAAATAAGCATCAATATCACTATTGTTTGTCAGACAAAGGATTTGCATCAAGTAGACTATACTCAGTTGTATGACTTCTTGAAGATGAATCAGGAGGAAGTAAATGAACTCAGGGCAGAACGACTTGCAAAGACACATGATCCTTTGGCTCTAATGGCAAATTCTCAGAGTCCTTACATTTATCTAGTGTTTCACCCTGATCACCCATCACAAATTACCTACATGCAACATCCACCATCCAACAAAAACTATGTCCCCCAACCTTGATTCAACACGAACTACAAGCAACAACCAATGTCAAATCCTAAAGACATTTCAGATCCCACAACTACAATAAACATGACACTTGTGCTTATGGCTAAGGCATTCAAACTAAACTACTCAACACCAACCAACAACAACTAGAGAATTTCATCAAACCCTCGTAATAGGCAGATTGCACAGCCAGGTATGAATATTGGTCAAGATAGACAAATGCATATGGTTGGGGGTAATGGTGGGAATCTGTGTAGACAATATGATGGGCAGAATGCAGAAAATCAGATTGGGTACAATGCTAGACATATTACAGGGAATCAAAATGGGTATAATGTAGTACAGAATGTCAGGAATCAGGTTGTTCAGATGGCAGTTCGATATCCAGGTATTCAGAATGTTGGGAATCAGAATGGGCTTATTGTTGTTCCAAGGATTGCTAATCATAATGCGAATCAGAATGGGAATGTTAATGTTGTAGCAGAACGGGCTGAGGGAAATGGTAAGGAATAATGATAATTAGATAAGGTGTTACAATGGCAGAGGATTGGGTCATTATGCTAGGAACTACACAGTCAGACCAAGGAGAATGGATGCTGCTTATCTTCAGACTCAGGTGTTGATTGTTTAAAAGGAAGAAGCAGGGGATATTGATAAGATTGAGAAAGTCAATGCAAAATGTATCTTGATGGCTAATTTGAAACAAGCATTGACATCCGGTACTCAGACTGACAAAGCTCCCGTCTATAATTCAGATGGATCAGTTGAGGTACACCATTATGAAAATTGTTATGATAATGATATATTCAATATGTTTACTCAAGAAGAGTAGTATACTGAGCTATTCGAGCCCATTACTAAGCCACATCCGGTTCAACAAAATACTAGTAATGTTATTATTGCTGAACCCAATAGGGAACATAATGGAGGAACAGTAGAACAACATCCTGCTACCGTTGAGGAAACACGTGCTTATTTTGAATCATTATATAATAATTTGGTCACTAAAGTTGAGAAATTCAACATGATCAATTGCAAAATGAAAGAAATAAATGCCAATTTGACCACTGAGCTTGCAAGATTTAAGGGACAAGAAAAATGTTTTGAATTCAATCAAGAAAAGTTTGATAAACTTGAAAGTAGTTATACAAAGTCAGTTAATCAAGAACAATGTCTTACTAAAAAGATAAATACACTTCACTTAAGTCCTGCTAAACCAACAATGACTTTAAATGAGGAAATTGCAAATCTAAATAACCAACTTTCAAAGGAAAAATCAATTCTTTCCTATCTTCAAGAAGAAAGGAAAAAGTTGAAATATGATTTCAAAACACGTAAAAGTGAGCTTCTTGATAAACTGGTAGAGTCGGAAAAGACAATCAAGGAATTAAATAACATTTTGGTTAAAATGGGTCAATCGATTCAAACGATGCATATGCTTTCACCTAAGCTAGATTCGTTTTACCACACTAAACATAAAATGGCTCTCGGTTATGAAAATCACCAATATCTCAAGCAAGCTTAGAAAAAGCAACAGAGTTTGTCTAATGGCAAAGTGTTATTAGATAAGCATGATCCTCCTGCTGTGTATGATTTGGAGGAAACACTGCAACTTGCTCAAGAGAGTCGTTTGAAACTGAAACTACATAACAAATAAATAAAATTGGCAAATTATGCAAAGTTTAATAAATTTTCAGAGGTTTTTATTTCTCAAAAGGCCAAGTCACGTGAAGAGTTGTATTTTAAAAATACTTTCAAAATGGCCAGTGTTTCTAACACAGTTTCCAAACCAATTTTAATACCTGATGATAGATTTTCAGATAATGCTTCTTTACCAAGTGTTGCACGAAAATTTCTAAATGAGGTAAAAGACACCATTGTGACTCTTCAACGTGTTGCAAAGTCAAAAATGACATTAAATGTAAACAATTGGTTGTCTACAGTCCATCATGAGGTTTATAATATTTTGAAAGATGAAATTTCTCCAATCGTTAACTAAATTGACATTAGAGTAATAAATTTTGAAAAGCAATTTTTGAATGAAGCAGCTAAATTTGTGAGAGACTTTAAATCTCTTGCGAAAGAGGCTAATGAATCTCTTGATATGAACAAGGTTTTGGAATACGAAAACCAGTGTCTCTTGAGAGTAGTTGTTAGTCAGGATATTATGTTAATTGTGCAAAATAATTATGTTGTTGCTACATCTGATCTCTACACTAAGATTACACGTACAAAAGAAAATTTTGAAAACTGTATCATCAAAAAGGAAAATGAATATGCTAAACTTTAGAATGATTGGTACAAAAAATGTGACGAATGTAAATATGACAAGATTTTGTACGATAAAGCTTATAACAACATGCAACATCAAATCGAACGCTTGCAAGTTTAGTTGGGAGATCTTAAGGGTCAGAGTATCAATACTCAATATGCATCAGATACCCTTGATCCCGTGTCTCAAAAACTTGATGATGAGAACGTGTCCTTAGAGTTTCAGGTTATGTCCTTAAACAAAGAGAATGAACATTCTAAGGCTATTTACCAGAACCTAATTAATTCTATCAAACAGATACGGGCTCAAACCAATATCAAAACTGACTCTTTGCAAGAAAAACATAACGATATGATTTATGAAAATGCCACGTTAAGAGCCCAGTTATTTGGCATGTTTTCTAAACAAAATGTAACTGTTAAAGGTGTTGGGTGCAGTTCCTGAGCCCTTCAGTCTTTCAGTAGATTTAAACATAAAATCCCCTTAGTGTTTCTCAAGCTGAAGTCTTTCAGCTTGAGTCGCTGAAGCTTCTTCAGCGTCAGCTCTTCAGGTCCTTAGAAGATTGGGAAGTATCTTCACTTCAGTGTATGCAGCGGTACAAAAACTGAAGAAGGACTCTTGGAAAGAGCTTCAGTTAAGCTTGGTTGACAATTCCAAGCTGAACGTTATCTATCTCCTTAACAAAAGTTAAAACGTGTTGTTTCACTTCTAGAAGGTTTAAAAGGCGGGAAAAAGATTGCTTTATGTCAAAAGGAATAAAGCAATCTCCTTGGGAAATGTTACTTCTAAAGTTGGTATAGAAGTACATCAACTTTCCTTAAAGGACTGTACCTGGTACTATAAAGCATGTGTACATTAAATGGTAGCTCAACCACCCATTTAATGCTTGACATGTGTATTAGGTTAACTTGTAAACCCTAATCCCTTTGCCTATAAAAGGAAAGGGATTCCCAGAGTAAATGTTATCTCTTCCATCAAGTCAAATATCTGAGGTACAAATTTTCTCTATAGAAGTTTAATTGAATTTTTCAATCTCTTTAATAAACAGTTATGATCAAACAGCGTGATGCTCTTAAAAAATCTTAATCTAGTAAAAATTATAGTGTTATCTATATGGGATTATAATTTATTTGGAAACTAGGATTAGTTGTTCATGAAAAGATTGAAGCTGTTTATGAGAAGGACATTGTATTTTAAAGTTATGATGTCTTGTGAAGATAGTCTATCAATGACCTTAAAAATCATTTAGAAGCGAAGCTTTAAGAGAAAGATGATTTGAAAGTAACTAAAAAAGTTTAAAACATCAATTATGAAGCTAACTAAAATGATAAACAGTCAAATAAGGTTAATAACAAGGTCTGGTGTTGGTTTTGAAGTAAATTGAATGAAAACGATTGCATGATTGTCATCTAAATAAAAGTGAGTGTTTGAAAGGCATCTTGATAGTAGTGTGAATGAGATTAAAGAGGAAAATATCATGTAAAATGTGGTTTAAGAAGGTTAAGGGATATCATGCAGTTCCCTCTCCCTACACTGGGAACTACATGCCCCCAAGGACCCTGACATTATGCTTTGCTGATTAGTTGATTCCGTCTATATGACTATATGTGTGAAACTATCTCTAGTTTTGTGCCTAGAATTGAATCTAACTGCATCTAAGTCTAGTATGGATAGTTGGAACAACCTAAGATGTTAGGCTAGTGTCCTACCATTGAAAGAGTGGAGTCAGATAGTTAATGATGTTGTGTGATTAGGACCTTCATTTGAACCGAATAAACCTAGTTAGTAAATCAATTTTGTTAAACCAAATGAAAATACTAGGATATCAGTTATTGAACCAACAACATATAGGCACTAACGCAGCGCAGACTAACGTGACGGCTAATTAGTCAGAGTCCTGGATTGATAAAGAAATTGGAATGAATAATCGACTCAGAAACTTAGGAAATGGTTTTGAGTTTATAAAGAAAGCTTGTTTTGTATGTGGGAGTTTCAACCATTTAATCAAAGACTGTGATTTTCATGACAAGAAAATAGTAGAAAAACCAATGTTGAATAATAAGGGAAGGGTTACTGGTCAAAGGGAAATTAGACCAGTATGGAACAATGCTTAAAGGGTGAACCACCAAAACAAATTGACTCACCCACATCCTCAAAGAAATTTTGTTCCAACAGTAGTTGCAACAAAGTCTGGACTAGTGCAAGTTAATGCTGCTAAGCAAAGCTCTCCAAGAGCAGCAGCATCAATTAGTACTGCCAGACATATTAGTACTGTTTCAATTAAACCAAAAGTGAATGCTGCATCACCCATAAAATATTATTATTTTAAAGCACATTCACCATTGAGAAGGCCTTTTAACCAAAAATCAGTAGCTAAAACCAATAATTTTAATAAAAAGGTTTATACTGCTAAGGTTAATAATGTAACTATTGCTGGGCCAGAAATAGTAGTTAGTACTGCTGAGAGAAAAAGGGAAAATGCTGTTGAGTCCTCAGCATGCTGGATTTGGAGACCAACAGGAAAAGTAATTGACCATATCTCTAAAGACAGTGGATCATACATGCCTAAAAGATTTGACTATGTTGATCCTCAAGGCAGACTCAAGTCAGTGATGGCTTGGGTCCCCAAGAGAATAAACTAATTCTCATTATTTGGAGGGCAGGGGTAATCCGACATTATGCTTTATCAGTATACAAGGGATTTTGATGTGGGATGCTGTGGCATATGACTAGGAACCATGTCCTACCTTACAGATTATCAAAGAATTTGATGCGCGGTTTGTTGCATTGCAGGAAGTATAAAGGAGGTTAAATTACTGGAAAAGGTAAGATTAGGATAGGAAATTAGACTTTGAGAGTGTATACTTTGTAAAGGAACTTAAGTTTAATATTTTTCTCCTGTCTCACAATTGTGTGACAGGAAAATTAGTGTTCTTTTCACTGCGACTGATTTCATGTTATATCTTGTGACTTTAAGATACTGGATTGAAAGTCAAGTCTTGCTTAATGTTCCCAGACAGAACAACATGTACAGTTTTGTTCTAATAATTTTGTGCCTTAGGGAGGTTTGACTTGTTTATTTGCAAAGGCTACAATAGATGCGTCTAATTTAGGCATAGGAGCGCTTGGTCCATATAAAATTTAAAACTATGAACAAACTTGTAAGGGGAAACCTGTTAGAGGTTTGCCTTTAAAGCTCTTTGAAAATGACCATACTTGTGTTGCTTGTCAGAAGGGAAAGCATCACAAAGCTTCTTGTAAGCCCAAGCTTGTGTGCTCTATCAGGGAACCCTTACAAATGTTGCATATGGACTTATTTGGGCCAACATCTGTAAGGAGTACCAATCACAAGACATATTGCCTTGTTGTCACTGATGACTATAGTAGGTTTAGTTGGGTTTTCTTTTTGGCCACTAAGGATGAGACTAGTGGGATCCTTAAAACTTTTATTATGGCATGAAATCCAATATAAATCATAAAGGTTAAAATCACAGCATGTGACAATGGAACTGAGTTTAAAAATAATGACATGAATCAGTTCTGTAGGATAAAAGGGATTAAGAGGGAGTTTAGTGTTGCCAGAACTCCACAACAAAATGGAGTTGTTGAAAGAAAGAATTGGACACTAATAGAGGCAGCTAGGACTATGCTAGCAGATTCATTATTACCTACTACTTCAGAATAGGGTTCTAGTGACCAAGCCTTACAACAAGACACCTTATGAACTATTACTTGGTAGACCACCTAGTATAAGCTTTATGAGACCTTTTGGGTGTCCTGTGACTATTCTTAATACCTTAGATTCCCTAGGCAAATTTAATGGGAAGGCTGATGAGGGGTATTTAACACTAGAACTAGGAAGGTAGAGGAGAATCTGCACATAAACTTTCTTGAAAACAAACCCAATGTTGCAGGGAGTGGTCCAGAATGGCTCTTTGATATTGATTCACTGACAAAATCTATGAATTATGAGCCAATTACTGCAGGAAATCAAACTAATGGTAATGCAGGTATAGAGACAAATGTTAATGCAGGGCAAGCTAGACAGGAGAAAGCATCTGATCATGAATACATACTGCTACCACTCATGCTTTCTAATTCTCCACTCTCTTCAAGTTCTCAGAGCACAGATAATAAGGATGCTGATGAGGTACCAGGAAAAGGAGATGATGATTTAAGTGAAAGAAATGGTCAAGATAAAGAAGGAGGAACTTTAAATAAAGAAAATGACCATAATATGCAAGATTTTAGAGCTGAATTGGATAATTTGCTTGTTCAACAGAAAGAAGGTATCGCTAACAATACATAATATAGTTTCTATTGTTAATCCATCTGTTAGTGTTGTTGGATAAGGTTTTGATAATGTTGATGATCAAGAAAGGATTGATAGTAGTACTCAAGATGTTAATACTGTTAGGCCAAGTATTAATACTGCAAGTGAAAATATTAATACTCGTAGCTCAAATATTAATACTGCTAGTCCTATTCCTAATGATCCAAGTATGCAATCTTGGTAAAGCCATTTGGCATCTTTGATGATGCTACGATGAAAGAATAAAGTGGGTGCAGAAGCTGACCTAAACAAACTTAGAACAACCATGAATAATAGTTTTTATAAATAACTATTAGTCAGTTCTATTCCCACACAAGAATTCAACAAAAGATCATCCATATTTAAGCAATAAATTGAGATTTGCATTCAGCTCTACTAACAAGAAGGACGTCAACAACAAAATCTTAAAGTAACTTGCTTTGGTTGAGCTACATCAAAAAGCAGAGAGAAACCAAATCACAAAGATTATCCAAAACTGCTTATTTACTTGTTTTCTCACTCACAATACAGAAACCAAATGGGATACAAGCCTTGACAGATCCAAGCTGGATAGAAGCAATACAAGAGGAGCTTCTGCAATTTATACTTCAAAAGGTTTGGACTCTGGTGGATCTTCCAAAAGGCAAGAGATACACCCAAAAAAGCGGCTATTGAACTAAGGGGTGTTAGAAAAAGAAAAGATGAGAGAGGAATTGTAGTTAGAAACAAAGCAAGACTAGTTGCACACCCAAGAATAAGGAATTGATTATGATGAGGTTTTTGCTCTTGTTGCTAGGATTGAAGCAATCAGGTTATTTTTAGCCTATGCATCATTTTATCGGGTCTTATTGTCTACAGTTGGAATGTGAGAGTACCTTTTTATATGGTACTATTGAAGAGGAGGTTTATGCGTGCCAACCTCCTGGTTTTAAAGATCCACAGTTCCCTGATAAGGTTTATAAGGTAGAAAAAACTTTATATGGTCTACATCAAGCTCCTAAGCCTGGGCTGAGACCTTGTCTACCTTACCTGATTTGAAAAATGGATACAGGAAGAGGGCACTATAGATAAACTTTGTTCATCAAGAAGGACAAAGGTGATATCCTGTTAGTACAGGTGTATGTTGTTGATATTATCTTTGGGTCTACAAAGAAGTCTTTGTATGTTGAATTTGAGCAGATGATGCACAAGAGATTCCAGATGAGTTCTATAGGGGAGCTCACTTTCTTTTTAGGATTGCAAGTACAACAGAAGGAGGATGGAATCTTCATTAGCCAAGATAAGTATGTGGTGATATATTGAAGAAGTTTGATTTTACCACTGTAAAGGAAGCAAGCACTCCAATAGAGACTAACAAAGCATTGCTCAAGGATGAAGAAGCTGAGGGATATGGATGTCATCTTATTATAGATCAATGATTGGTCATTGATGTACTTAAAGAAAAAAACTTCTAGACCTGGACATAATGTTTGCTGTTTGTGCTTGAGAAGGTTCGAAATTACTCTAAGTCTCAAATCTTTCATGCTCGTTAAAGAGAAATAAATATTTTTTTCTTTTACTTTCTATACTTAAAAGGACAGCCTAAATTGGGCCTTTTATATCCTAGGGATTCACCATTTGACTTGGAAGCTTTCTCTAATAGTGATTATGCTGGAGCTAGCCTTGACAGGAAATCTACAACAGGAGGTTATCAATTTCTTGGCAAAAGGTTGATCTCATGGCAATGTAAAAAGCAAAACTATCGTAATGCAAAACTCTACTACTGAAGCAGAGTATGTGCTGCTGCTTAATTGTGTGGGAAAGGTGTTATGGATCCAAATCAAATGCTAGATTATGGTTTCAACTTCATTGAACACCAAGATTTAGATTTAATAAGAAAGCACCATTTGTATTGTGAAGAATCCAGTGTTTCATTCTAAAACCAAGCAAATTGTCAATAATGGCATCATTTCTTTAGTGTTTCTTATCGAGAAGAAGTTTGATCAAGTGATCAAGATTTACACAAACCACAATGTTACAGATCTTCTCACAAAGGCTTTTGATGTTAGCAGGTTTAACTTTCTGATTGCTAGCATTGGATTACTTAATCTCTTAAGTATTGTTTAAGGGGAGGTTAATTAAGATTGGATGAAAGGAATGTGTCATTAAGCAGAAGTGGTTGAAGGGTCAGCAAATCCTACTGAACCCCAACACATATCCACAACTGTCTCACTATCTAATCTTGAACCAATCACTGTTCCATCATTATCTTAACCCAAAAAGACTTAAAAACCTAGGAAAGCCAAAAGGACCACTAAGATATCTCAATCTAGTAAACCTATTCCCCTTGTAGCAGATGAGATTGTCATTAAGGAGTTGGAAGACAGAATGGAAAGGGCTGCCACTATTTCTTCTAGCTTAGAAGCAGAGCAAGACAATGGTAACATAAATAGGACCCAATCCATAGCAACACTTAATGAGTCTCTTCCTCAGGGAACTAGCTCAGGTAGTGGTCCCAGGTACCTAGATACCATATTGGAGGGTGTAGAAGCTCAAATTAGGTTTGAGGCTGCATCTAAACAGTCTAATGATCCACCTCTCTCAAGAGTTAACACACTTGGAAGTGGGGAGGACAACATGAAACTAAAGGATTTGATGGAATTTTGTACCAAACTGTCTGTTAGGGCTCTTGATTTGTGATATAAAAATAGATAGAGTGAATTAGTGAGAAAAAGAATTGAGAGATATAGTAAGCTAAAAACAGAAAGAGAGTTGTGTGATATAAAAACAGATAGAGTGAATTGGTGAGAAAAAGAAATGAGATATATTATAAGATTAAAAACAGAAAGAGAGCTTGTGAGAATCAAAATTCATGATGGAAATGCTTTTTGGAATGAAATTAGAGTTAATGCTGGTTTATCCAAGTTAATGCTGCTAAGCTTAAACTTACTGCTGCCAGTACTAGTTTATGCTACTAGGCATTCACTTACTATTCTTAAGCATAAGTTAATGCTGCCAGGCATAACTTCCTACTACTGGGTTAGTTAACACTGTTAGGCTTAACTTAATGCTGCCAGTTCAAGTTAATGTTGTTGAGGGTGATTTCAAAAATACTTTGATTAAGGGTTTCAATCACTCATTTTTTCGATTTTACACTTTCTATACTCTCTAATTGTAAACCCTAACTCAATTTCATCTTTAATCATCAAAACCCATCACAATGTCAACCCCAAAGTTTGCTAAAACTTATAATTTAGTTGCGTTTTTGGAGAAACCCGAAGAAAGTAATGGGTTTGAAGGCATTATTGATTTTTTGAATGCAAGTTCTATTAAATATGCGTTAACAGTTAATCCTACAGTATATGAATCATGCATTAAACAGTTCTGATGGGCAACTGCCAGGTTAAGACAGTTAATGGGGACGTCAGATAAAAGCCATTAGTTGATAAGAAGAAGGTTTAATAATCACTGAAGACGAGTATAAGATGTGATAATTAAGTTAGAAGATGATGAAGGAATAGTTTGTTACCTACTGCTACCATTTTGTAGAAATGGAAGAATGGGTATGTAATTCTTTACTCAAAAGCTTACATTCTATAAAGCTTATTTTTCATCCCAATGGAAATTTCTTATCCATACCATATTGCAATGCCTTAGTTGCTGAAAAGGAAGTTAGTGCTGCTGATCCAGTTACTATTGCTGGTGAAGTAGTTACTACTGCTAATGTTGAAGTTACTACTGCCAATGCTCCAAAAACAACTATTGATGAGTTGACTCTGGCTCAGACTCTAATAGAGATCAAAGCAGCTAAACCCAAAGCTGTTACAACAACTACAACTATAAGACTCAAGGCTAAAGGGGTTGTAGTTCAAGAGCCAAGTAAATTCAAAACAACATCATCACCTTTACAAGCATCACCACTTCCACAGGCTAAAGATAAAGGCAAGGCAATAATGGTTAAGCCTGAAAAACCTTTAAAAAAGAAAGATCAAATTGCACTTGATGAAGAAGTTGCTAGAAATCTTGAAGCCCAACTACAAATTGAATAGGAAGAAGAAGAGAGGTTTGCAATACAAAAGGAAGAAGAAGCCACCATAGCCTTAATTGAATCATGAGATACACGAATTAAGTAAATGATGAGGTTGCATGGTTGCTAGCAGACATAGACTGCAAACAAGGAGCAAGAGGAATTTGACAGATAAGAGAAGGCAAGGATTGTTTGCAGAGCTCTTAGAGGGGAAAAGCAAGAGAAGAAAGAAACATTTTGCAGCATTAAGAGCTAAAGAAAAAAGGATCAAACCACCCACTAAAGCACAAAAGAAAAGTATAATGTCAACTTATCTGAAACACATGGGTGGATACAAGCACAGTCAGTTAAAGAACAAGTCATTTGACGAAATTCAGAAGTTATTTGATAAAGAAATGACAAGGGTAAATATGTTTGTTGATATGGATACTAAAATGAAAGAAGGCTCAAATAAGCTCTTAAAACTGATCAACACAAGGAAAGCGTCATATAAAGAGTAGGTGATGAATTACGAGCCAGGGAAAAAGGCTATCAAAGAAGCAAATGGGTTATGATGATCAGGATAGGAGGAAGAGATGGAAAAAGCATATGGAGATGTTCAAGATGATGAGGTAGCATTTGATGCTATCCTCTAGCCACTAAGCCTCCAATGATGGTGAATACAAGATTGATAAGAGGGGAAAGATGGGATACTTTAAAATTGAAAGGGCTGATTAAGCGCTCTAAAAGGTATTCATAAATGATTCAGTTGCTTTAGGTATTGAATTAAAGGAGAAGACTTAGAAATTTACTCTGGAAGTTGGTTTAAAGCTAAACCATAGGAATATGTTAGAGATCCATTTTTGATATGGATTTAACCCTTTAGCTTGTAAAGGGTTGTTGCCTTAGATAAATTAAAGTAACAATTATGAAACAATGATTAAACACTACTGATTACGCGGAGGAATTTAATCAACCATGTAAAGAAAACACAATCAAAACACTTTTATATTGAACTTTGAATCTGCCTAAGTTACAGATTATAAACTATGATTACTATTTGATCTCTATGATATTTTGTAGAACTATGTCCACTAACTATGCCTAGGGATCCTTTTATAGACTAAGGAAACCCTAATGGGCTTTACAAAACGTGTATAAAGATAATGCATATCTTTTCCTAAGATATCTCATGCTTATCTTTACTCTAACTAATTTCACGGTAGCAGGACTTAACTATTATATAAACAGTTTTATTAACTATTTTAATACTGCCAGTACTAAACTATGATTAGACCTTTCTAACAGAGTACTAACTATTATCTAGCTGAACTAACTATAATACTAACAAAATTAACTTTTGTTATACAAAATTCCTAACAATCCTCCCCTAAACTTGAACTTCACTTGTTAACTTCAAGTTTCTTCAGTTTGGGCTTTTGAGAATTGTATCCAAGCATGTCTTCAAGTCCTTAGCTTCTCTTGAATGATGATCTGTTTGATGTTCTTTGAAAAACCAGATCATACTTTATCTTTTAGTCTTTGTCTTCTCTTCACATCTACACAGCAACATCCAACTAAGTCTGGCTTTTATTAGGTTTTTGGCAAACTTACAAGCATCATATGGTTTGATATGTCTTTACCTATGGACGTTTGCTATGGACTAGTCAATGCTTTATTGTAGTAACAAGGTGCATTGATAACCTTATAGTTTTTAGCAAACTATCAGCTATTAACAGATTTGAAATCTCTTTACCAGTAGCCGTTTACTCTGGAGTAGCCAATGCTTTAGTGCAATACTATGGTGCATTGATTACCATATAGTTTTTGTTAAACTGTCAACCATAAACAGATTTGAGAAGTCTTTACCAAAGCCGTTTGCTTTGGACTAGTCAGTCCTTATGCCTATTAAGCATGGTGAACTGATAACCATTTGTTGTGTGGTGGTTAGCCAACACCCAAACCCTTCTCACTTCATAATAGTCCACAGTTTCCAAAACATGCCCACTGCTACTGATAATTTCATCACGTTCTAATCCCAGCTTGCTTCTCAATCATCTTCAACAGTTTATAGTTTCTCTAACTAAACGCACCCTAAGCACCGGGTCGTGTTTTCAATACAGCTATCAAGCAAAAAACCGATCCAAAAAAAGCACAATCAGCAGGTATATAATAATGTGACAATAAAATCATTGCAAAAAAAAATTCACTATAAATTACATAAAGTAGGGAGTAATTAACTACCGCTTCATTAACCGTATTTTCAACTAACTGATCCTTTGATTCAATAGTCACTTGTTCCAATGGCTTTTGATGATCTTCAATGACGTCATTCAAATCCTTATCATCATTATTATTATTAGGAACAGATTCATCATCAACAACTTCAGTCTCACTGGCAGTTTCGTAACCTTCTGACACGTCACCGTCTCCGCCGTTTGTAGCTCCTCCAGGATGATCGCCGGTGATCGGAAATACACTGCTTCCGGCGGTTGAATTTGATGGTTTTGGTTCGGGTTCAGTCGTTGAAGGAACGGGTTCAAGCACCACCATTTTTATTACTTTTAGCTTCAAAGACAGAAATTTTTTAAGATTGTGAAAGATGTGTTTTTTAATTTTTTTTTTAACCTTTTTTCTATTTGATGGTTCCAGAAATCATTTGGGTTTGGGGATTTACATTTTCAGTTTTTAACCCCTGTGGTTTTACAACTTAGCAGTTTTAGGCACGTCAAGTTAAAGAAGGTATTTATTACTCTCTGTGTGTCACTTTTTGAATGATTGTGGAGCGGATTAGAATCCTCTAAAGTTGAGTCAAACATGATACATCATGTTCACCAATCACAAATAAGTTAAATATATACAACATTTCTTTTTAATAAAAATCAAGGGCCCACTAATTTATTTACACTCACAACAAACTTAACATGATGTATCATGTTTGACCACAACTTGAGAGAATCTTTTTCCTTGTGGAGCCGATGCTTGAGAATAATGGGGACCACTTAATCGCTACTGACTACGCAGATGGCGACACACAAGTTAAAAAAACTCCTTAAAACACAAGTTAAAAAACTCATTTTTCTCTTCTACAATTGTATATTCACAAGAAAATATGTAGATTTAAAAGAAGAAAAAAAATCATTTTTTGTCTCATATATAAAAATAAACAAACACGCATTATTTTATTTTCTTTTCCCCCCTGCAAACATAAAAAGAAAAAACAAACGAACTTCTTTCATCTTCTGTTCGCGCTTGCAAACAAAAGTGAAAAGAAGTGTTTTTTTTAGAATTCAAACAATGCCTTAGTCAATGTTAAGTATTTTTGTACCAGTTAGGTATTAGATGGCTAAGTTATGTTAGTTTGACCGTTGACCGTTGACTGTTGACCGTTGACGGTTGACTTATTCGGCCCAAACCTAATTGTGGGTTTGGGTCCATTATGTTTTAGGGTTTGCATTGCTTACTTATTAAGCTATGTATTTAGTATAAATACATAGCCAATCTTCATTATGTAATCACAAAAACACAATCAATAATATATATCTTTGTTATTTTACATGGTATCCGAGCTCTAGGTAAGATCCACCAACAAAATTTGCTATCCTCCGGTCATCGGCTACTCGCCGATGATCCGGAGGGATTCCGCTATTTTAGCTTTATTGTTTTAATTAGGATTTCATTTTTCGTATTCAATGCATAAACCCTAAACCCTAGCCGTCCTAACACATCCCATATTATATTGATATAGCCATCAATCCTTTGTCTCTTACTCTACGTTTTACAAACGGAGATCATTGTAGTTTTCAAAAATAGTTGGTTGCAAATTTGTCGCTCCCACCTAAAGGCAAAGCAAGCCATGACGTAAAAAAAATCGTCACGCAAAGGAGGAAGCCGCAAGCAATGAACCACTATGCCGCGAAATACAATTATGCTTCCGCTAAAAGAAACAACAAAGAAGATGAAGATGATAGAAGAAAAGAAGAAGCGGCTTTCAACATATGTTCCAGTTTGTCCGTTCGAAAGTCTGCCGTTCAAACTGCGGGGGAGTATTAGATGGCTAAGTTATGTTAGTTTGACCGTTGACCGTTGACTGTTGACCGTTGACGGTTGACTTATTCGGCCCAAACCTAATTGTGGGTTTGGGTCCATTATGTTTTAGGGTTTGCATTGCTTACTTATTAAGCTATGTATTTAGTATAAATACATAGCCAATCTTCATTATGTAAACACAAAAACACAATCAATAATATATATCTTTGTTGTTTTACATTAGGATGTAAACGAGACAAGACAACTCGCGAGTTATTTTTGATTGACTCAAAAATTAGTCAAGTACATTGGTGAGTCGAATTCGAGCTACAATATACTTGGCTCGTGAAACTCGCGAGCCCTGTCGAGTTTTGATTTAGTTACGCTTTTACCTTTTTATATGCATGTAATTACTATTTTTTTCCTTCATATAATTGAGCCGAGTCAAGCTTCATATGCCAATTTTTCATCAAGTTCGAGCTTTAAATGTGAAAATAATGAGTTCGAGCTGAGTTTTTAGCTCGAGTTTTAGAGGATGAGGCGCACTTGATCTTGAAATCTAAAGCTCCAAAGTGTTTACCATGATCTTAGTGGTTGGGTTGTCGTTAAAGATGAGTCGAGCTTAAGTTTTAGATGACGTGGTGATCAGCGTGCGTGGTTGGGGAAATGTTCAAAATTTTGGTCGTGTACATCGAATTCGTATATTCTCATTATCAGGGTAATTTGAATAGAGAAAACCTCACTCGTTTATCTATTTAGAAAGACCTAAGTATCCAACCATGTCGAGAAAAGTGACTATATCTGTAAAGCCTTCACTCGGTAGCAACCGAGTTATATGCAGAATAAGTAGATTTTTTTTTTTAACAACACTTTATTAAAAGACTAGCAAGAAGCTAGAAAAATTACAAAAGTTACAAGATGAGGATTTTTTAGCCAATCAACCCAACTAAACGACACATTATATCTAAACCGACTCCAATAAAAAGAATACGACACAACATCATCAAAAATATTCGCCTTAGAAGGAGAAACCACACCAAAGACACACTTATTACGATAAGCCCAAATTAGCCACCACAACCCAAAACACACCCCTTCTAACAACCTTTTATGCTTGATAGGAATCCGAAGATTTACGATCCAAGAAACCCATTCATCGAACGTATGCACTTCCATGAAATCCACCTCCCACCAACGGCAAATCTTGCGAAAATTATCTTTCGCAACACGGCAATTAAAAAATAAATGACTTGACGATTCCGTGACGCTACCACAAACGGGACAAAGAATAGACGGAATATCTATACCTCTCCGGGATATATTAAGACGGGTAGGCAAACAATCCATTCTCACATTCCACGCATGAATGTTAACCTTGATTGGCACCGCTTTTATCCATCGAGTTTGAGTAGACACTTCCGGAAACCTGTTATCATCAATAACCTTTCTAGCCGAAGCTACCGGGAACTCACCCGAACCATCAAGCGTCCAATACCACCTATCAGGCGTGACACCAAGAACAACACCTTCCACGTAAGTCGTATGCATGATTGTGTAATACCGTAATGTGTTAAACGAGTTGGAATTTAACCCGCGCGTTGCGGCGGGGGGGGGGGGGGAATAAAAGAAACTTGAGGGGCCTTTTTTATTTTTTATTTTTAAAATTTATGTAAAAAAGTCGTAAACAATTAAAAGTTGAGGGTCCGTTTTGTAAAAAAAAAAATTTACTTTTGGCCGCATTTTAGGCTAATTTTTAAAAATTTATGTAAAAAAATCGTAAACAATTAAAAGTTGAGGGTCCGTTTTGTAAAAATATTTTTTTTACTTTGGGCCGAATTTTGGGCTAAATTTTTGGGCCGTATTGTAGCACTGTAGCAAGCACTGTAGCTGCTACAGTTCCACCGACCATTTGTGAATTGTATATAAGAGTAATGAAAAAGGTGTCGTTTATAACATGGTAATATATCTACGTCCCGTGTTGCTAGGAGGATATAACACTATAATCTTGATTTTAAGTGATTTGGTTTTAGTTTTTTCGACTTACTTCAATATTCCGTATCAAATTTAAACTGGAATGACCATATATGTACATCATCCAGCGTGATCAAACCTTTTTCTGCTTTATTCATAGTAAAAGTCTAATGTAGATGCACTTTATAAGAAACATACGACTATGAAATATTCATGAACCAATCTCTTGCCTTCCAATATCGTATGTTTGCTTTTAAATGTTTGCCAAAATCCTGCAGTGTCTAGTAAATGAATTCTAAGCACTATAACCAACCTAGCGTCAATGCGTCGGTTCACAAATTTGTTAATAGATAATCAATAGGAGCACGGAATAGCATCAAATTCATGAATGACATATTATGATGAGATTTTTTATGGTCAAATATCTTAGACCAAAGAACAAGAAAAGTGACATTTATGAAGCAAAAAAACTTGCAGAAGTAAAAAGCTCAGAATCCAAAGAATCAACTAACAAGTGAGTCGCATCAACCTATCAACAGGGAGATTCTTTTAAGCTAAACATTATGGTTCCCATGAAAGTGCCATTGATGGTACCTCAAATGTGCATAGATTAAAGTCGTGATGTTTTGACCATAATCTCCAGAATTTGCACCCATTAGAATTAGGATCTGAAAATCTAGCAAGAAACAGAGACGAATTGTGAAGATGGCTGATTTCTACTAGTCTTGTTTTTTCCTTCTTGATGCTATCTCTGAGGCCCATGCTTTACCAAGATCAGTTTGAAACTTGCCTGAAGTAGATTATAGATAGCAGCATTAGTTTTGATAGAATTTCGATTCACTGAAGGAAGATTCTTCAGTGGGGGATATATTACAAATTTTGTGGTTAACAAATATGCAAAAAATAGAATGGAAAAAACATCTTCATCACTAAGTGATAATTCTTCCGGTAAGGCTATGTGGAGTACGTGATCATAATAGTTATACAAGCTTGTTTGGACATTACAAAACATAACCCATATGGAGCTTTATATAGTTGAAATTTCTATACCTGCAGTAGACTCAAAAAATTCCTCCAGGTCTCTATTTTGTTCTGCATAAGAGAGAGTATAACTTAATCAGTACTGTGTACATACCAAAAGACTCATAATACCGGAAATTGGAGAGAAAAAGATAAACTATCACATTTCAGATCAGCAGATAGTTGGACACAATTATCAAATAACATGCCCAGTCATACACCGCCACTTTCAAGGAATTGGAGAAGGGTGTTGTTCAGTGGCAGATCTAGCCGACTTGGTCAAGTTGAAACAACCGGATAATTTTTCGGGTCGGATCGGTCCAATTTAACAAGATGCGATAATAAAAAAGACGTTAACATAGAATTATAACATAATAGTTAATACGTTTACAATTTCACTTGCGTCTTCCTAGGTTTCATAACTTGAAAACGAGCAATGATTGTATTATTACTAATACCTTATAATATATCTTTTCAACATACGACACTAAACAATCATGCATAAAGTCATCCCCCGTTCCAAAATAATTTCTAAGGTAGTTCCCAAATAATTTCTAAGATGGTTCCTACAAAAATATCTATATCGCTTCTAAAAGATTTCATCGTCCAAGGTAGTTCCCGGGCACCGCGTGACAATGCATAGATCCGCCTCTGGTGTTGTTAGAGAAGAGGAGGAGGGGGGACCATTGGAGAAACAGAAATTTCCCCATGTCCAACCGAGTCAAGGGTTTGGGATCAACAAAGTATTATTGCGATTTAAAATGTGTATTGAGAAGGATATGTCCACCGTCCTGGTAAAAAAATTGGGTCTATCATCTATGTACAATCGGGTACTTGTAACACTTTGGTTAAGCAAAAGAAAGAAAACAGTGCTTGATGCAGGCTTAACATAGACATGAAACCAAATCCACCTTTTATATATTACAGGTTTGGTTTGTTGCATAGGCTTAGATGAAGCACTCATATTTGTGGTTCAACAAGGTATTTCATCCTATATATTTGCATGTATTGGTCTTGTAATATGAAAGCCAAATGCACTACCCATGTTACAAACTCGAGCGACAATAATAAGATTCTTCTCTCGCAACATTATGTTGGACAAATTAATATCATTCCTCAGTCTTCTGCTAGTCTACTACCTAAGAATTTCTTGAAGACTTGATGCATCTTTCAAATACTGGAGTCCTTGTCACGGTGAATTGGTTTGTGCCTAAACAAAGTTTAATATATATTCTTTTACCAAAGCTTGTAAAGCAGTAATGTGTCTATAAGTTTTGTAGGTCAATTACACTATTGTCCCTGAGGCACAAATTGCGATTGCTACCACAACAACTAGCTTAAAGCTCTTTTATGTCTCAATTTAATCTCCAGAGAAACACAAGGCTTCACAAATAACTCATATCTGTAACAATCTAATCATAGGCTGAACCACTAACTTTACATGGATTCCCTTGTATTTGTAATTGTAGCTTTCTTGAATATATTCAAAAATTTGTCAGACCAATGATTATAACAGGAAAACTACTTACCAGTTTCGTATTCCAGAGCTTGAAGTATCATCTCAATCTGAATGGATAAAGAAAAACCAAAATAAGTTAAAACAGTACAACTCGCAGATAGGTTAAGACAGTTGCCATCTATTTCTTTCCTATAAACAATTCAGTGAAAAGACAATTTCTTTTAAGGATGGATAATCTCGTACTTTCATATAAATCCATACCTTATCAAAGTCTTTCACAACCTTAGCTTCGGGTGTAGAATTTTCTTCATATTCCATCCATAACGCGTGTATCTCCTCAGCTGCAATATGCTACAGGAAGTAAGCAATTACCAAAATGTCCATGAACTACTAGTTCAAAGTAAGATAAATAGGAAGAGTGTGTATGCACCTCTTGGTCCTCCACCAAGAAGTTTGCACATATTGTCTAATGCTTCTTTCTCCATCCGACTCTTTTCCGCCTTTGGGACCCCATCTGAGGGTGTGATGTCCCCAACAATGGCTATCCAAGCAAAAAAATCCAAATGTCACAACTTAATTTAGTTTTACGGTTTTACCTGCCACTGTTATGATTCAAGTACAAAAGCACAAATATACGTGTGTGTGCGAGGGAGAGAGAGAGTTTATAATGGAAAAGGTAAGAAAGATATGAAAAGAATAGTAAAGACAAAGATAAACGGTACCTTCGGCAATATCATGCACAATTGCCATTTTGATGCACCTGAAAGATGAAAGAAAACATATTAAAATCAACCAAAAGACCCTCTATGCAGTTTGTGCGCTTTCAAGTCACGCATTATATTAATAGTCACGCAACAAGAAAAAGACCAACTTGTCTCTATTGACTCCAGGAGTATCAGAAGAAATGAGAGCCATCAACCCCATCCTGTACATATGGTCTGCAATCGATTCAGGGCCTGCAATGTCTCTTTTCACCCATCCTGCTCTTTTAGTTGACTGAAAAAAACACAAATCATAATTGAGATACCAATACCAACATAATGAAAACCAACAAAGTCAAAACAAAACTCAAACAGCATTAGCGATAAAAAAATTACTATAAAATTCCTACTTATATGCCTGTTGCTAATCACCCTTAGTTGATTACTTAATTCAATGCCTATCTATTTGATAGCCAAAATCCTTCATTAAAAAAGCTAGAATAAAAAATGTCAAAATGTACAAGACTTTGCCGACATAACAGTGGACATAAGTCAAGCAGTGCAAAAGGAAAATGTGACGCAACTTTAATTTAGCCCTCTTTCCAACTTCATAAACCATCAGGCATCAGCACTAATGGTAGTTAAGGAGTCGGCGGGGCAAGTGAAACAAAGGAGATACATCAATGCAATGTTGTGGACTTGTGGAGACAAAAGTTGCAACATCAAAGGAAGGGGGTCAATATCGATAAGTTGTCTTACTTTTTTGGCAACTGGCATCACATTTTTTAGCCAACCAAAATTTTGATACTTACCATAATAATAACCTATGTGGCTACATTGGTTTGTAAATATCAATCTATGTCCAAGACGAGGTCTTTACTTTTCAGTTTAGAACAAAAAACTATAAATTTTCTATATATAGCCAGATACAGACAAATAAATTAACAAAACCTACTCAAATTGCATTAAGTTCACAGGTTCTGGTATGCTTGGCGAGCAGCATTTTCGAGCAACTAGAAACTAGCGTTTGGCGTTGGAGATATAAAGCTTGTTTGACAAGTAGCGTGTAGCGTTTTGGATTTTGTTTAAATGCTAGTTTTGTGCTAATGCTAAAAAGCGTTGATATATAAACGCTACTTCTTCATGCTACTGCTAGTTTTGCCAAACAAAGCATCTGCAATGTTTCCTCAACTCATAGATACTTCCTACCAAGAAACTAACCTTTTGCACGGAAAACATTACAAATACAGAGCATAAAACGTTCATGCTATCCACAACAACAACATACCCAATCCCGTCGGGACGGGGTATGGGGGAGGTAGAATGTAGACAGGTCCTACCCCTACCCGAAAGTAGGGAGATTGTTGATGAGGTATAGTCTCCTTCGGAACCCTCGAAGGGGACAACTGCACTTAGCTCGTCATTGTAATGCAAATACACCGAAGGCTAGAACAGTGCTCCGGAGAAGCTGGACCATCGGAGGACAGTTCAGGTCCCGAGTCAATGGCCACCGCATTAGACAGAAAAGGCACGATGACAGTGTACGAAGGAACACGACAGAAAAGGGACCACAACAACAGCCTGGCACAACACGACAAGTAGATCGGCAAAGTCAGGGGAAGGACGAGGTCAGCGATCTTCCCGCCGAAGGTAAACGACAACCATAGTCCGTCTTGTCGTCATAGTTGAAGGCCATTCATCCAAGGGCAGACAACATGTACTCCGAACCACTCTTCCCCTCCCACTTCTCTCTATAATTATCTCATACCAACCCTACTTATCCTTACGTCGGAGTTGGTCCCGGATTCAAACCCCGGGGCGAGCTAATGGTGTTCTCTCTTATTTTCAGCTAGGAGACGAAGGAGCAACATCCGGAGGAGCCAGGTGAACCAGACAATCCTTAAGTTCGAAGCCCCTTTGCTAAGCCCAAGCGGCCTGGGTAAATTTGCCTCAACAATTGTTTCAGGAAGACCTCCGGCAAGTGTAAGTGTGCGGGTGGAAGAGCTCATATATATGTGCATGTGTGAAAGTGTGCATAACCAAACAAGCATAAAAGCAAAAACACAAAAGGGCAAAGGCACCTAGAAAAAAGCCTAGGGGCAACGGGAACTAGCTATGGGACTCAATATCTAAAGCGCAATAACTACGTTCACGCTATCCGAAAACCAAAAAAAAAAAAAGAAGGAAAATCATGCTTTAATTTATAAATGTTTTTCATTGAAATCGATAACACCTAATCTAACACAAATGGGCAACATGGCATAAAAGTATAAAACAAATAAGGGGAATCTGATAGAAATATAACAATGCGATCCAAAACATATAATCGATTAAAAAAATAAAAAAAATACTACCTTTAGGCGATGACACAGAGTCAAAAAATCAATCGCAGACGACGGAGACGGTGCTGAAGACGACGATGAAGAAGAATCAGACGCCATTTTACAAACCCTAAAAGAAGATTTAAAATGAGATGAAGAAGATTTGGGAAATAAAAAGGAGGATGATTTAGTGGCCAAGGTACTGAAAACTACACGGCTCATTTTTAATTTAATGTACTTACTACTAACTGTACTTTCTTTCTGTTTGGTTCACGGGGTCTATATCCTTTTTCAGGTTGAACCACTTCATGTGGATAGCATTATTGATTCATGTAAACTTTGCGACTAATTTTTGGGACTTGTCTAACCTTTGAGGGTGTCTTTGTTTCAGCTTAGCATTGATTCATGTAAATGTTTTCGGCTGTTTTTGTCCGTTTAAGTCCGTTTTCATCACGTTTTCTTACGTTTTTCGTCCATTTTCTTATGTTTTCATACGCTTTCTTTCATTTTCTTATATTTTCTTACATTTTCTTGCGTTTTATATGTTTTCATAACTTTTCATATGTTCCCTTACGTTTTTGTACGTTTTCTAACATTTTGTACGTTTTTAGATGCTTTCTTACGTTTTTGTCCGTTTTTGTACGTTTTCGTCTGTTTTCGTACGGTTTCTTACATTTTCTTACGTTTTCATACATTTTCATATGTTTTCTTACGTTTTGTATGTTTTCGTATGCTTTCATACGTTTTCGTGTGTTTTCTTACATTTTTCGTACGTAAGAAAAACTAATGAAAACGTACAAAAACGGATGAAACGTAAGAAAACGGACAAAAACAGACGAAAACGTAAGAAAACGTTCAAAAACGTATAAAACCGTACAAAAACGTATAAATACGTACAAAAACAAATGAAAAATGATGAATACGGACGAAACGAATAAAATCGTACGGAAACGGACAAAAACGTATAAAAATGAACGAAAACGGACAAAAACGTATGAAAACGTAAGAAAGGTACGAAAACGTTCAAAAACGTATAAAGCCGCAGAAAACAGATGAAAACGGATTAAAAAGTAAAAAAAAGACGAAAATGGTCGAAAACAGACAAAAACGTAAGGATACATACGGTAACGTTCAAATAATTGATAGATAATTATATATCTTTAATTACCGTTATGACCCGCGCCCATATGATCCGAATTTTAATTTGCCTGTTCATTGGCTCGTGTCCGTTTTGGCCCGTGCCCGTTTTGCCCTGTGCCCGTGCTCGCCCGTGTGGCCACCTCTACTATAAACCATACAAGATTTGTTTTATAAGTAAATTACACGGTTCGTCCTTGTGGTTTAGACGAAATATTTGCCCTCGTTCCTTATATTTTATTTATGCATGACTGATCTTTATAATGGAACTATGTAACACCGTCTATCCCTAATGAAATCGTCGTTATCTATTCTCGTTAAGTCCACCAATGTACCTCTCACGAGAGGGTACTTTTATCATTTTAATTTTACATAAGTATTAGTACTAATTAAGTATAGAGTAAAAATAAATAAGGAAATTATAAATCTATACAAACATCAGGAACTCCGACCCGTTTGCGTCGGCCCAACCCGCTGTCCCAACACGCCTAAAGTCCGACTACCCCCACCCTTCTTTACCTTTCTCTCTCACTTCACCGGTTCACCCATTCCATAACCGATTCAAGCTTCCTTCAAAGCAGCTCCAATCTTGCCCCAAATCCGCCCCAAACTCATATATGGTACCTGAATTATTTTATTGCCCCACTGCATCTATACTGCAGTATTTTCCACTCTCGACACATGTTCTTCCAAAACATCGCTAGCATATATGACTCATCCCTGTTATTTGCATCTTTCATAATATGGTTCCGGGTGGTTTTTGCGGCTGGCTATTTCGTTTGATTGGGTGATTTTTGCGCCTGGCTGTAAGGTTTATATAATTGGTTTTTTATGTGGTTTGAGTTAGGATCATGGGGATAAACAAATCCCAGAAACATAATCGAAGGTAAACTTAGGGTTATTTTTTATGGTTTTTGTTAATTTTGTGCTTTTTAAATTTTTTTTAGGCGTTTATGGGATTGCCTCTGATTAGTTTTATTATTTTCTTAGGGAGTGCTTGGATTGGCTTATTTTCCCAGCTTATTTTGGGCTTATGGGTTTGTTCAGCTTATGGCCGATTATGCGGTTGGTTTATTTTATCAGATTGCCTGATTAGTTACTTTGTTTTCATAGGGGGTGTTTGGATTGGCTTATTTTCCCAGCTTATTTTGGGCTTATGAGTTTGGTTTGTTGAGCTTATTTTGGCGGACTCAACATTGTTTTTGTACAATGTTATTAGGGTCAAATCGACCCGTATCTTGGCGGGGCATCACGAAGTTGTGTTTGCAGCCATGGCGGTTTGGATACCCTTTTATCCGGTTCGGCAGTCGCAATTCTGAGCCAAACAGTTTTAAGTGATCTAGCAGGCATACATTTGAATACTGAAATGCATTTAACATTGGTAAAAATAAAAGAGGCCATGATGATGAAATGTAAATGTGGGAAAATTGATGTTTGGAAAACTATCTTGGCTGGGCAATTCAGATGGTAATTGTTACTTGAAAACGTATCATATGCAACTGTGATTGCAGCCATGGCTTATTAACCCAAAATAAGTCGATTACAATATACATGAGCCCCTAAAAAAAGCAGTATACTTTCGAAGTTACTAATTTTTCTTGCATTTCATGTATTGTATTTGCCATAAAGTATTACCTGCTAGATAGATATGCCTTCTGTTTTAAGTCGTTATGTCTTCGTTGTAACTGAATATGGACGCCAAAGGAAAGTTGCCTTATAAACTTGATGATGAAGTTAGTTCGTGTGTTAGTTATAAGGGATTATGTATGAACAACTATGATGTTAGTTCGTTTGCTAGAACCAACAGTTGTTCATCACGTGAAACCAAGGAATCACTCTCTATTTAAAGACAGTTAGCATCGAGGAAAGCGCTTTCTTTAGGCCTGCGGTCGATGTGTATATGAATGAGAACATTGTGTATGGGTCTTTAACTGGTGAACTTAAGTAGCCGCCTGCCAGTTCATGCGAACGTGAGACTCCACCCAACGAACGTGCATGTGAGTACCCTTTTTGTTTAATAGTTCAATGTTTTGTGTAGTTTCCAGTGTTTTTATTCTAAATGGTTTTTTTATATTTCAGGTAATGACTGTCAACCAATGGTTGATGTGATTATCCTGCCAACACAGGTGAGAATGGCTTTTTCCAACCAGTTGTATTAACAATTATGGTACGTCAATTTGTGTTGGTTCAGCTAAGTAGGGCTCGGGTACGTCAAATTGTGTTGGTTCAACGGTATTAATCAATGGTTGATGGGAAAAAGCATGGTTTATTTTGTTGTCAGGACTCAGCTTGGGCAGAACGGGTATTAAAAAGTATGTGTGAGAGAAGGCTATTGTTCATTAGCCTGACTGTGAGTGGAGCCGATATTTCAAGCCGAGCCGATTATGATCAGGAGAATGAAGAGGTTAAAGCAAGTATGCTATTCTTTATATTCGATCATTGTGGTTGGTTTTTATATTTTTGTTACTTATTTCGGACGTTTCAATCTAATTTTCAGGTAACTTTCTATCTGCAATGCATGGCCCTGCACCTGATCCACTATCCCAAAGCAGGTATATTTTTGTATAAACAACAAGATGCGCTGATTTATAAAAATATGGGCTTTAGGTTATTTTGTTATTCGTGCGGTTTGTTTTAAAATTTAAAATAAAAATCATTTGGTGGTCTTTTAAATTGTTGTGTGAATTGAAAAAGGAAAGAACATGTTTGCAACAAACATGATTAAAGAAGCGGCTTTTTTAGATTATGTGATGATGTGTCATTTTATACACTTTTTCGAGGTCATTTAACCCCCTAAATCAGGCATATATGCCCAGATTATGTGCTTAATCGTTTGTTTTTGCGTTTTTAGCATTTGGATGGCTTTTGGAGAAAATACACGTGACTTGTGTGCAATTGGAGAAGAAACGGACAAGACTACAACTCTACACCGAAGTCTATTGACGAATTATGTACAGTGCCTAGAGACGGCGTTGTGATTCCTAGCGACGACATCATATCTTACAAGCGACGGCGTCAACATTTCCAAGACGGCGTCAGAACGTAGTCGCCTCAAAAGAAACCCTAGAAGATTCGGCGTAGCGACGGCGTCAGAAACCTTGCGACGGCGTCACGCTCGAAAATCTATATATACAAACTCGTTTTAGGGTTTTTAGGTGTGTAACTTTTGGGATCCAAACCCTAGTTTTAGAAGACGAATTTGGCTGCTACCTAGGTCGGTTTTAGGGTGTCAAAACCCTCTTGTATCTGCCATTAACTCATGTTCTAATCAAGTGAGATCATTTATCTTTTATCATTCAATATGTCTATGTGTGTTTGATTGATTTATGTTATTCACTTCCTTATAATATGTCCAGCTAGATTCATTAGTATTTACTTATGATTGCATGAAACTTATTATGTAGATCCTTATTATGTTGCTTCTTACGATGGATGTGCGCGTTAGGCTTTAGAAAACTAGCCATAAGATATTAATTTGGCATAGACGTCTAGGGAAACGCGAGTGTGTAGAAAGGATATCATCGGTAACAGTCTTCATACTACCTTACCCCTAATATGGTTGATCTCTCTTAAGTGTTTTAATTGCATGTAATGTACTCTTAGGGGCCTTGTAATAGTCTTCATACTACCTTACTTGTGTGTTGCCTTAACGGAATATTACATAGACGGAGGGTTCATGTAATTCGTTCATGACTTAGGAAATACTTACACAGATCATTACAAGAGTGACAAAGCAACATAATCTGGAGAAACATAATAAGGAGTAATACATGATTAAGTAAATACGTTCGTTTACCATATAGTTATCACCAAAGTAGTTTAGATTTATATTTAATTTAATTAGTTAAAAACCAACCAACCTCTCAAACTATGATTTTTACTTGCTTTTATAAAAATATAAAAATACAAAAAGAATATTTTCTCAACCCTTTAGACCTTTGTTAGATTCTGTTCGAGCCTTCTCAACCTATTCCCCTAGAGAACGATAACAAACCCCCGAGTCTTGCCTTACTACACTACAACGGTTAGGTACTTTTCCCAGGGGATTGTAAAACTCCTTGCGAGTTGCAAAACCCTCATCAAGTTTTTGGCGCCGCTGCGTGGGGAATAGTTACGTTTTGAATTTAATCTAGCTTAGGTCTACTCGCTTGATTCCTATCAAGTGAGATTTTATTTTCTGTCAATTAGCTTTCTCGTAGTTTATATTTTTTTTGTTCCCTTTGTTCGTAAAAACCCTCTTGTTTATATTGTAAATAAAGTTGTCATTTAAAATGAATAGGTATAGTTATTCTAGTGTAAATAGATTAAAATGTTTGGCTGAAACTTTCTAAAATGATGTTTTGATGTTCCAACAACAACAAGATGAATCTCTCTACGATGTGGGGACTCGTTTCAAAAACTTAATCCAAAGAGTCCCTCATCATGGCCTCGATTTATGAACCCAGATTCAATTCTTTTATAATAATGTCAACCACTACACCCAAATGGACCTTAACTTTGTTGCAGACGGGGACCTTAGGGAATTAAGTGCTGAAGAAGCATGGAAAACCATAGAGAATTTTCCCAGGGACAAAAAGAGTAGGACAAATCTTTTAAAGATATTGCAAAGCAAGAATTAGCAAGTTTGAGGGCTAAAGCAAATGAATTGTTTGACAATGAAAATGTTCGGTTTGAGATTCCTAGGTGTAATAAGACAACAAAATTCACCACCAACGTAGCGTAATAAGACAACAAACTTCATCACCAACTTCTATTTTTTCATTTTCATTTTTTAAACACTAAAATTGAAACTTCTTACTAATAATTCAGATAAAATTAAAAATATTAAAGTAAAAATTAAAAACTTAATATAATAGTCAAAATTCTATTTATCCTTAATTAGTTGCTTCATCTCCATCAACGATTCTCATTGTCTTCCGGTCAAATGGTCATCAGGAATATGATAGAACAAGATGACTTTTGTGAATTTTTTCCCTCACATTTTGACACTTCCCTCCTAAACAATTTTGAGATTTCCATAAATACTTTTTAAGTAATAGAACTTAGAGAGCCTCGTCACACACAAGACATAAAACACAGGGAATATCAATACCTTTCTTGTCAAGTTCTACTCGCACCGCTAATCTACCATGTAAAGCTCTCTATACGAACAAATTTATCTTTCTTGGAGCAATTTTATTACGTAATGTAGTGATAACCTCACCACCATGAACGTCGCATTTTTCTTCAACCAAACAAGATAAAGCTTTGACCGAGAAAACTCCTTTTTCATCAAGACTCCATTTCCATGTGACCCTGCAAGAAGAATTAATAATAACGTTATGTAATAAAGCCCCCAACTCCTCCACCTCTCCTAGATGCCTTCCTCTAGGCTCTCGCAACCACTCCCACACCCGCTCCCACCTATCACAGTTCCATCTAACTCTATCCACTACCTTCACATCCTTATAACTCTCTAGATGATACAACCTACTGAATCTATCACAAAGTTTACTATCTTCAACCCACACATCATTCCAAAAATGAAATAGAAGCCTCATCCCTTATATTTTGATGAAAATAAAAGGAGAAAGTAATGCCTATCCAATCCATCCCATTTCCAACCTTCACAATATCCCCCACACCCCTCAACCAATCGAACTACTCCCATCCCACCATCTGCCCTATGAATATTCTTCACTACCCTACACCACAGACCCTCGTGATCGATCCTAAATCTCCACCATCATTTCTCGACAAGCGCCTAATTTTTAGCATTCAAAGATCCAATGTTTAACCCACACAAATCGTATGAAGCGAGGACAATATCCCATTTAACCCAAGCCATTTATACACTCCCCAATCCCACCCCAAAAGCACGAGAGTATTAATCAAGCAAATACAATACTAAATACAAAAGTTCTCACATATTATAACAAACGGGGTTTTTCACCCACGCTCTGTAGTGGAGCGCGATGTTTTACGTTAAAGACTAACTTTGCAACGGAACAATAACCCAAGAACTATTTCTGTATAGTAAGTTAGTCATTAAGGACTAACTTTGCAAATGACCGATAACCCCTAAGAGTTTTCGTAATTTTTTTTCTGGAATTGTTTACGAAAATAGTCATTCGGTTAGTGTTTCGTTGCAAAGTTAGTCATTAAGGACTAACTATGCAACGGACCGATAACCCCAAGGATTATTTCCGTATAGTACGGTTTTATAATTTTATTTTTAAAATATATATATTAAACTTTAACATTTTTTATAAAATTGTGCGTATATAAGAAGCATTGCAACATTGAGCTCGTTTTGTTTGCAATTCGAAGATCTTTCCAGTGACATATTTTTTTACAAATGAATCGATAGATATACGTTTCATATTTGATAAATAAAGTTTGTTATATAAAAAAGTCGTAAATAGATAAAAATTCAAAATTATTTTATTAACTTCTCGCATAGTTTAAGGGTGCATTTTGTAAGTTTTTTTTTTTCTTAATATTAAAACTACGTTAAGAAACGTGTAAAATTGTTTTTAATAATAAAAAAGTTCACAACTACCGAAGACTGTTAAATGTTAATAAACTTATAATATTGTGCCAAACAAATCAATCGTTGATTACACATCAAAGAATCATACAAATCACAATCAATCAAACAAAACTAGTCCAACATCTAGAGTTATTAACCTAAATATACATAAGGAAATTAACAAATAATCAGGGCTTCAAACGAATACGACCTATAATTAAAGTGTAATTCGTATTTGATTAGAGTACGAATTAATCATAAGAATCTCAACGATTCGATGTTTAGTAGCCTATTATCTCTCCAAAAGTCGCTCAAAATCGTCCCACTTTGTCCAAAAAAAAAGCATAAATGAAATAAGAATTTGAAAGTAGTTTAAAAGTGATTTTCCCGGTTAGTGACCAGAACCCGATCGTGCTCGTTGCTTGCCACCCATCTGATCAAAGTGCATTTTCTGACTTCAACAAGCACTGCAAGTTCCAAATGAGCCCTATCGTGCTTGGAAGAACCCGTCGGACTCATTTCTTTTTAGCAGATTTTCCAAACATGAAAGTTGTAGATGTCTTTGTCTAGTAAACTTGGGCTTTTGAATCAATTAAATCAGAGTCGTATGAGGAAGTTATAGTTAAAACCGTACATCCTCGTCAAAACTGGTAGATTGTCCATTTTTCCATCTTCCAGTCATTAATCACCTGAAATTGATTACAACTTAAATAAGTACTGAAAGTTTACAAAATTAAACTAGATGCAATGTAATTTTAAGGACAACTCCACCGTTCTAGATCCACCATTGATTTTTTGTCTACGAAGTCCCTACTAAGAAACTTCCTCTTAGCCTTACAAGTCAAAAGAAATAAACCGTGGATGAGAAACCAGAATACAATACACTTGTGAGTTGACGAAGACTCTAAAATACAGCAACTTGGAAGAAACTAATGGAATAATCCGTATTAATTAATTGATTGGGTACCCAAAAATCTTGCAACTTGCAAGAACCTAATGAAACGATCCACCAATATATAATCTTGCCACCTCATTTGTTTGTACACGGTGCATTGTCCAACTCACTTTTTTTTATAACAAGGTGACCATAGTCTCTAAAATACAGCCCATAGTCACTTGCTCCCCGGTAAGAAACTTCCTCATACCCTACAACTCTACAAGTCATATATATATATATATATATATATATAATCTCAATCTGCATATATCTTATATCTTTAAGGAATAACAATCTCAATCTGCAAGGCCTGATGACTCAACCAAACAGTTCATTAGTTTCTATAATAGGGTCTGAATTCATTTCACCATATCCACTCGAATTTAACGTCGAAACAGATTGGAAGGGAAACCTTGTGATCACCGATAATAACAACAAAACTATATTCACAGTAAGATCATGTGACAAAAGCTTCAATCGTCAGCGCTTGCTAATGGATGCTAACTGGAAACCCATAGTAACCATAGAGGAGAAGGTAACATAGTTTTCTGCTTTTTTAATTTTTTTGTTCTTCATTTCCTAATAGATTTAAACTCGAGATATATGGACTATATAATTGTTTCCAGGACTGGACTCTACATAAACGATGGAACGTATACTCCGGGGAAAGTACATTGAAATCTGATATGATATTTACCACAAAAGAAAAACACAAGATTCAGATACTTAAGACCCGTGTAAATGTATACTTGGCACACAACAGCGAATTTGCTTACGATTTCAAGCTTAAAGGAGAGTATGGTAAGAAAAGAAGCGCTATATACAAGGGACATTCTGCAACACCATTAGCCCAAGTAATTTTCTTACTTAATTTTACTTCAAAATTTCGAATAGATCGATATCAACTTTCGCAATTTTCAGTTACAACGTACTATGGGGAGGACATACACTATAGTAATCTGTGACACATGACACTGGTCAATTAAGTTGACGTAGTATAAATTCACTTGAAAAGTTATCAGTTTTTCAAAATTGATACCGCTCATATTTAGGCGGTCAACCTCACTGTTTAAATATACTTGATAAACTGCCGAATGCAATAAACTTCAACTTTTTAGTGTCACGAGTGACGAAATTTTATAGGTCCGCCACTGCAAAGTTACATAGCTGATAGATGAATTCTACCATTAGTTCATTAATGCATATATAGCTAAAATTGAAGATGATTAATGTGGTTTAATGTTATTCTGCTTGTAGATGATGCATACAGCGCAACGATCACAAAAGGGGAAATTCAATTTCAAGCTAACAATTAATCCTAACGTGGATTATGCATTTGTGGTTGCGCTTATTACGATTATTGATGCTATCGCAAGCCCCTACAAAAATCCTAATGTTGAAGGAGCCAAGCTTACTTATGGAGTTTCCCAAGGTCTGCTTGAACTTGTTACTAAACTAGCAAGACCTTCTTAGTCATATTTGAAAGGTCTAGGCTTCGGTTTGTTGCATAGGCGAAACCAAGTCCACCTTTTATATATTATAGGTTCGGTTTGTTGCATAGGCTAAGATAAGGCACTCATATTTGTGGTTCAGTAAAACAAGGTATATCATCCTATATGTTGCATGTATTGGTCACAACAATATGTTGGGCAACTTATGGAACATATCATTCCTCAACGTCCTTATTTGAAAGATAGTTAGCTGTTTTCTTTCATTCATGGCTAATTTCTAGTGTTGTTCTAGTTTTGAGGTGTCTTGTAATATCATATTGTAGGGATATGTAGCATCAACTGAATGAACTAGATGTCTTCTACCTAAGTACGCCTTGAAATCTTGATGCAACTTCTAAATTTTGGGAGTCACTATCATGATAAATTGGTTTGTGCCTAACATTTTCTTTAACCGAAGCTTGAAGAAGCAGTAATGCGTCTATAAGTTTTGTAGGTCAACTAAACTATTGTCCCTAAGGCATGAATTGTGATTCCTACCACAACAACTAGCTAAATGCCCTTTTATGTCTCATTTCAATCTCCAGAGAAACACAAGACTTCACAAATAACTCGTATCAATATCGCTTTAACCATACATAAGTCTGAACCACTTGTTTTACATGAATTCCATTGTATTTGTTATTGTGGCTTTCTTGAGGTTATTCAAAATTTGTCTGATCAATGTGTATAACACAAAACAACTTACCCTTAAAGAAAAAACCAAGATCAGTCAAAACAGTACTCAAATCACAGTGGTGAATGACCTCAGCCAGAAAAGAACAATATTTCGTACAATCAAACCAGTGAAAAGACAATTTCTTAAGGGTCAATAATCCCGTTGATTAATTTAATCCATACCTTATCAAAGTCTTTCACAACCTTAGCTTCGGGTGTAGAATTTTCTTCATATTCCATCCATAACGCATGTATCTCCTCAGCTGTAATATGCTACAGCAAGTAAGCAATTACCAAAATGCCCATGAACTATTAGTCCAAAGTAAGTTAAATAGGAATAGTGTGTATGACACCTCTTGGTCCTCCACCCAGAAGTTTGCACATATGGTCTAATGCTTCTTTCTCCATCCGACTCTTTTCCGCCTTCGTAACCCCATCTGAGGGTGTGCTTTCAAGTCACGCATTATATTACTATTCAAGCAACAAGAAAAAGACCAACTTGTCTCAGTTGACTCCAGATCTATCAGAAGAAATGAGAGCCTTAACCCCATCCTGTACATATGGTCTGCAATCGATTCAGGGCCCGCAACGTCTCTTTTCACCCATCCTGCTCTTTTGGTTGACTGAAAAACACAAATTGCATATACAGATATCAATAGCCACATGGTGAAACCAACAAAGTCCAGTCAAAACTCAGACATCATCACCGAAAAATAAATTATAGTAGTATGTAGATATCTGTATAGCAGTGTTGCAAAAATCGGCCTAGACGGCCGATTAATCGGCGCCTAGGCGCTAGGCGGGGATTAACCGCCCGGATTTACACTAATCGGCCTTATTAATCGGTTTGGTAAAAAAACGGATAAATATCGGGCAAATCGGGCATAAATCGGCCAAATAGGCCAACTCGGTTAATGGATAGAATTCGGCCATATCGGACAAAAATCCGATAAATCGGCCTCATCGGGCATATAATTTCAGAATTTTATAACTTCATATAAAAAAATCCAATCCAATCAATCCCCGCCTAACCGATTAATCGCTAGGCGGTACCCGCCCGCCCAGCTAGCAATTTTTGCAACCTTGCTATATAGACATCCACTATCAATCACCATCATCTGATTGAGTGTCTAGTTATCAATTGCCATCAGTTGATTCAATGTCTATTTTCTTCGAAATCCAAAACCCTTTACTACAGAACATTGGATTCATTGATCCGTTTCCGTGTTCCAAAAAGCTACACTTAACTGTATAATAACACAATGTATACGATTTTGCCCATATAACAGTCATTTGAGAGACAGTGGACATAAGTCAAACAGAGCATAAGAAATAACTGTAGACGTGAACGTCATTTTTTACTGGTATGGTGTTATCTAAAAACATGTGCAGATCACTTGTACTTTTTAAACATGCACACACATTTCTTGTAGTTAACCAAGCATCTTACGTTTGACAAAGAGCAGTTTGATACTAAACAAGTCAACTTTGTTGGGTATTATGAAGTTAAAACCGATTATGAGAGTGGAGGGTCACACAAGGTTCAACCACTACACCATGAAAAACAAACTTTGGTGAACTACGATTTTCAAAATGTACCAACAGAAGGCTAGTAGAACTAGGTTTTTCTGTCCAGTAACACCTTGCGCCAATGGTTGGATACTTAGAGGTAATGGCATGTATGACCAAACCTCTTGCTCAACAAGTGTGTCCGTGGCTAAAGGTATGTTAAATAGGTGTATTAGTGAACAACTAGGATATGCCACTGAGCTCAGCATACAGCAGTGGTGAGAGAGTTTGTTTGACATAAAAATATACTCAGATAGTATGTATCATCTATACACTAAGACAATCTTGTGTCTAACCAAATGTATTATCTATACACTAATAAGACATTCCGGGTGCACAAGTCAATCACTACCAACTTCCTATGTGTCTAGCCAAATTCCTAACATCCAACTTACATCTACACATCATCTAGGTTCTTACCATTTCAAAATGGCGAGAAAAGACTCTTCTCCTAAAGACCCTGATACGATCCTGCATTACTATAGTTTATCATTATAATTAATTAGTTTATTTAGTTTCCTTTTATTGCATTATCTTAAGGACCAAGTTAAGTCTAGGACATCTTTTATTATAAATAGGGTATTAGGGTTGTAATTGAGATTATGTTGAATATTATTAATGGTTTAGTGATTTGATATCATTATTGGGAGAGAGATCGGCCTCTCGAAAGTTGATCACCTATCTTTATTTATCGTTATTGTTCTTTGTATCTCCTAATCGTATCTGGTTCATATCAGACCCATCCTATTTATCACTTATTAGTCTCAGCGTACTTGCATAAACATTCAAAAAAACAAGCCCGTCCTCTTTCTACGTGAGCCGTATGTGGCCTATCATTCTCACACTGATTTCACATCCAGTATACCAGAAATTTGGGACGTGTGGCATTCATCCACAAAATAAATTCCATACTTACAGTGATTTGTAAATATCAACCTATTTGCCAATCTAGAACTACGCCAAGAAACTAACAAAAACAAATAAAAAAAAGTTAATTTCTTCAACATGTAAAATTATACCATATCTATACTTTCTGTAGCAATGTATAAAACTTTCATGCTATCTGATGATGTACCCCCTACATCAAAGACCTAATAGCTAAGATCATGGCGTAGAGTTATAACTCCACGGACATAGCTACCAAAAGGGAATCGCTTAAGTTATTGATAAGCGTGTAATTATTCATGTTTTTAGTGCTAAAATACCCTCATCTTAATGGCATAATAATAACGCAACTATGCATTTTAATTGCAAATACTCTTAAAATTCGTGATATTATATTGTAGGTACGAAAAAGGTGTTTGGAGCAAAAGTAAGAGATTTTAAGCATTTAACGAGAATCATTGAAGCCTGAACGAAGCACAAGGGAAGCATGAACGAAGCCAAATTCGAGCCCAAGTAAAGCAAGACTTAAAAGCCCAAACAAGATTATAAAAGTAAGAAGGCCCCAAAATGAACCATAATTCCAGCCCACTTCTCCATACATGCATAACCCGATCAAGCTAATACGTTGTCACTTATTGAGAGACGTGGTTGAATGTCAAGCTACGTGTCAAGACATAGACCATTTCTTTTATTCTTGGGCAGGAAGTTTAGATCTCAGTTATAATCAACGTCGAAGCTTGACAAGGTAAAACGAAGCCTAACATTAACGAAGCGTACCTACTCAAGGTAGCAACAAGGATGAACTGTTAAGAAGCCTACCTCATAACACCTCACTACAATCTAACAATAACACAACGTGTCTGCACAAAAGACATGACGACAAGTTACCAAAGTATAAGCAACTTTGGCTTATACGCAACGAACTTTGTCACTACAATCCAAAGAGTGGCGAGGAAGTCTTTAGACGTTGTACGAAACAACTGCAAGGGTTAACCTATGTCACCCACCTGCATATTTCGCTTAGCATGCTTGAAACGTCGTCTCTGTGTAAATCTCATTGGATGAGAAGTGTGACGTAGCTAGAAGCCAGTTCATTGGTTAAGCTCATCCTCCAATGGCATGAGAACACCTACACCCCATCTAGGTCCCCAAGCCAGTTCACTCTACACTTACACCTTCACCACTTAAACTTACCATCATCATGATGGCAATATCTGATTCTTACACCGGAGACTCTATGCAGGGTTACCATCCGCGCTCCATGTAACTAGTGTTTTCCTTTCTTATTTTCAGGTCTTGCTAGCTCAAGCTTCAACATATCACCACCCTCTATTTAATCTTAAGTAGTCATGCATTCCAATGTATGAACACTATCCGAACCCAAAAAAAAGATAAAATAGGCTTTATTTCATAAACAATTTGCACCAAAGATCTTTGACTCAGTTGGTACCCATCTCCGGAAAAACCATGGGCCCACTAGAGAGATTTTGTAGATAAAAGGTCAAGGGTTCAAGTCTCGGCTCCTGCCTACTCCAGTTGGTGCCCCATTGGCCTAGAGAGTTACCGAAGCTATTCCTGGGTGGACAATGGCTGGTGCCAAAAGGCACCCGGGTCATGTTCCCGCCAATTCACACCTTTTTGTGGATCATGAACATTTTGCATTTAGAACGACTAGTTGGTTACCCGCGCAAAGCAGCGACATAACTTTTTTCTAAATAAAAGCTTTAGTTGGTTCAAGGTTTGAACATTAAGACTACATTTAAATGTAAAAATAGTTGCAAATATGATATTTCATCCAGCGTTTGAAATGCCCGTTTAGCATTTTACTAAACCTTTATGTTGATTGAGTCTGTCTTACAAGGAGCTCAAACCTCATGAAATTGTTGGCAAAAAGTTCGGAAATCTTAGTTAAAATAAAAGATTTACATGTACCATACGTATACGAAGTAATTTAATAATGGCAATCTATAAACAATTAGTTACCCAATTGGTTACGTATAAAGCGGTATATGAGTGACACTTCAACCTAGAGGTTGTGGGTTCAAGTCTCATTCGAGACATATGAAATAGAATTTGTGTGATAAAATTTGTGAAGGTTGTAAAAAAGTGTCGTTTTAAAAAGAAACTATAACAAGCATTGAATTTGAATGTTTGTACTTTGTAAAAAGCAAACTACTCACCCTATATGTATCTACTTTCAACCAATTTAATGTAAATTCATTTTTGCATTTTTTTTACTTTTAAATACTTGATTTGTATGTCTCAATTTAATTCTTCAGTTCACTATATTATTTTTGTTTGAAATTATTATTACAAAATATAAAGAATACTTTAATTAGTTAACTAAATGTAAACTATTATTATACTAAAAAGTAAAAAAGATAAAACAGTAATAAATACATTTTTGCACTGTTTATTTTTTTGTCGAGAGACAATAATTTTGAGACGTAAAGAGTATAACCTTTGTTTTTATTCACCTCTCTATAAACTTTGACTTAAGCTTGATTTTTAATTACCTTTAATTTAATTAATTCTTTAATTAATCATAAGTCTTCACTTCTTTTTTCTAAACTTGATATCAATTTTATTTTTTTGGCCAAATAAGGTTTTCTTGGGTTAACCGTGAAAGCAACCAAGTAGCTCATTGGGTTGATCATCATGCCTTTTCTTCCACTTTAGGGTTTAGTTGGGATGTTTTTTTCCCGGATGAGCTTACCTCGCTTTCGAGGAGTGATTTGTATGGATCTTAAGTTTTCTTAATATATATTTTCGTTAAAAAAAAAAGAACAAGGTATTAGTCATTAATTCATATCATCTTTAATTTGCCATATTCAAAATCGTGTAGATCTACAGTAAAGTTATAAAACCATAAATATCACAAAACTCCATCGATATACAAAATAAAACAATATTGCTAAAAAAGTCCATAAATCTACAACTAAACCAATAAATCTCAACAAATAAAAACTGTAAATCTAACAAATTTAATAAAAAGATGGTGATGGTGATGATGCGGAATAAAAACCGGCGAAGGTGAAGAAGATGGTGGTTTCCGGCGGATTCCCGCTGTGTATCAGTGTATGTGGTGGTGGGAGGTGATGCCGCTTTCGATGATGGTGGTGATGACGACGGTTGAGATGAAGAAGGCGGTGATGAAGAAGGCGGTTACAATGATGACGGCGGCGGTGATTACGACGGTAACACTACATAGATGGATCAAGAGAGAATGAGGGCAATAATTTCAGAGATTAGAAATGAAACAGAGAATTGGATTTCTTAGAAATGAAATCCAGTGAGAAAGTTTATTGAATTTCATTGTTTGGTAGCGTTAGAAAATTAAAAAAAAAATAATCACGCAAATCATTTTTTCTTTTTAAAAAAAATTTAAATAAATAAATAAATAAACAAATAACAATAATAAGAAATATTATTATTATAATAAATAATACTAATAATAATAATAATAAAAAAATAATAATAAACTATAAAAAAATAAAAAAATAAAAAATAATAATAATATTAATAAATAATAAAATATTACTAATAATAATAAACAGTAAAATAATAATAGTAATAATAATAATAAAAAAATAAATAATAATAATAATAATAATAAATATTAATAAATAAAAAATTTATATAATAACAATAAATAATAAATAAATAAAACATAAATAAATCTCGTTTGTTTTGTGGCTCAAATGAATTCTCACAAGTAAGAAATGATTTTCACATCAATTATGATGGAAATGGTTTCCACATCACTTACAAATGACCTAACTCTTCAAAGAATTCAAATCCTTACCTTTTTTCTTTCTCTACCAACCAAACAATGGAAATGAAATCAATTTCATTTCTTTTCCTCTAATTCCCTGTACCAAACATGCCCTGAAAGAGTTTGTGTATGGGTTTAAAGGTGATAGTATGTGTTTTTGGAGGTCGCTGTATTTAAATAGATGGGAACGGATGGCTGAGATTAAAACTGTAGTACATGCTGTGATCTAAGCTCCTTATCTTAATTTTTTCTAGGCCTCACATCTTAAATTGCTTTTATATAATATAGTTTTGTTATCCCGCATAGCAGCGTGGTGTGTAACTTTTTTTTTTTTTTTGACCCGACTCGCCGCAATTTCTCTACCCGCTATCGTGAAATTCGTTTCACAACACTTCGAATGTATATGTGTTCGTTGTATGTGTTTGTTTGGGTTTTCCGTAGCTTTCCGCTAAACCTTATTAAGAAAAAATACATCACCAATTCTCGCATGTAAAAAGACTCTCACACAGTCTCTTACCAATTAAACACTCTCTTCAAATGTATATAATTTTTTACAACTAGTTCTGTATTCAAATTAAGGTTAAGTTCGTAAAAAATTTAAATCAAACTAAAAAAATCCCACCAATAATGTAAAAATAACTAAAAATTTATAAAAAATATATCAAAATGGATATTGAATCAAAGAAGAACAAATTTTAAAAAATATGGTGGAATAATAACATAACAAAATTTAATAGATAAAAAGTTATTTCCAAATTTGAAAATATATGTGATTTTTTAATTAAGATGGGACACATGTCATCTTATAATTTTGATTACCTTTTATTATGAGATGTTTTTCTAGGCCTCACATCTTAAATGCTTTATATAATACTAGTTGGATACCCGCGCATAGCAGCGGTGATAACTTTTTTTACCTGACTCCCCCCGCAATCCCGCTAAGTGAATTCATTTCATAACACTTCGAATGTATACGTGTCTGTTGTATGTGTTTGTTTGGGTTTCCCGTAGCTTTTCCACAACACCATATTAACATCACCATTCTCGCATGTAAAAAGACTCTCACATAGTCTCTTACCAATTAAACACTCTCTTCAAATGTATATAATTTTTACAAAACAAGTTTGCATTCAAATTAAGGTTAAAGTTGTAAAAAATTTAAATCAAAATAAAATAAACCCACCAAAAATGTAAAAAACTAAAAATTTATAAAAATATATCAAAATGGATGTTGAATTAAAGAGAACAAAATTTTAAAAAATATGGTGAAATTATATCATAACAAAAATTAATAGATAAAAAGATATTTCAATTTGAAAATAAAGGTGATTTTTTAATTAAGATGTGACACATGTCTGTATGATGTATTCCTTTAAAATGATATGGATGGTTAAGATTGCACTTTCTTATCTTAATTTTTAATGAACTCCACAACTTAAATGTATATATAATAGTATTGATTATATAATAGTATAGACATATCGCAATACACACAAATAGATAATATATCAATAGCACATGACCAATAAAGAAAATTTGTTCCACTTTCACAAATATATTCATCATAAAAAAAAACCTAAATAATTATAATACCTTTAGGCGATTACAAAGCGTCAGGAAATCAATCGCAGACTACGGAGACGACGATGAAGAATATCAGATGCCATTTTACAAACCCTAAAAGAAGGAGGATGATTTAGTGACAACAGTACTGAAAACCGCACGGCTCATTTTTAATTTACTTACTGTTTGGTTCACGGGACTATATCTTTTTTGAGGTTAACTTACTTGTTCAACCACTTCATGTGGATAGCATTGATTCGTAATTTTTGGGACTTGTCCGACATTTTTCTTTTTGACTTTTGTTAAATAGATGTACAGTGATTTGATTACTCACAAATAATTGTACTTGTCATATTTAGTTATTTAAATATATTTTTTTGAACGGCGAATTTATTAACGAGCTTAGCAAGACACTAAAGCTCACAAGGAAACAATTACAAGAGAGCATTCATATGGATTTTAAGCCATCCTAACCAATCTAGATTTCTTCTAGCTCTAGCATTACACCAAATAAAAGACTGAGACACAATAAAATCAAATAACGACGCCTTAGCTTGAATCTTTGAAGAGAAAAGCAACTTATTACGATAACTCCAAATGAACCACCAAGAAACAAAAAATGTGGCTTTCAAGTAATCTTTCACCTCCTTCCTTAATCTCAAACCTTCGAACCAAGTAACCCACCCTTGATAGGACGAGATACCACTATCCAGAATCCCCCACCACCCTAGAACCTTAGCCATGATGGAAGAAGCAACCTAACATGAAAAAAACAATTGATCAAAAATTTCAATCCCTACGTTACACACCGGGCACACTATAGACGGAATTTCCAAACCTCTAGATGACATATTGAATCTCGTTGGAAGCTTATTCGAAGCTAAACGCCAAGCAAAGACATTGACTTTGATAGGGACTAATTTTATCCATCTGGTATGCGTCCCTTCCATATCACATAACCCCTCATCTATGAACCGCCTAGCCGAAGACACCTTGAAAACTCCATCTCCCTCGAGATTCCAAACCCACTTATCATGATCTTCAACAAACTCTAGTTAATCAATTAAGTTGGAAACCTCTTCCATTTGTGCACCTTCTGCTTCCCCCCTTGGCGATCTTCTAAACCCATGAAGGAGACCATTGTGAACTTTATCACGTATATGATCCTATTTGTTTTCCTCTAGAGCAAATAAACGCGAATATTTCACATCCAAAGAACCTTCCCCCAACCAGTTTTCTAGCCAAAATAAAGAGTCACTACAATTTCCCACCTTTTTTTCATGCACATATATAAATCGGCACCTCTTTCTTTAAGATTAGAAATACATCGAATACAATTAAGCCAGGTTGAAGACTTACCCATCTTAACGCCACGATCCAAATTACCCAAACGCCCGTGAATAGCCTTGATGACCGACACCCACATCGCTTCAGGCTGCACCTTGAACCTCCAAATCCATTTAAAAAGTAAAGCACAATTCATAGCAAAGAAAGTGGACACACCTAAACATCCAACATCTTTACTAGCAACAACACTATCCCAACTGAACCATGCAACCTTCCTCGTACCGGGCTCCACACCTCGAAAAAATTGCTTCTACACGATTCAAGTCGTTTAAGCACTCCTATAGGAACTTTGAAAAGCGAGAAATAATATAACGGAATTGTACTTACAACTGATTTTGTAAGAGTAAATCTACCACCAATAAAGGGCGTTTTTACCTTCCATTTAGATAATCTACCAATTACTTTATCAATTACCACATCCCATGAATGAATACGGTTCATTTTACCACCCACCATAATCCCAAGATATTTGAAAGGAGTTTTAGAAGCTTCACATCCAATCATTTGAGCACCTCGATTTACCTCAACATTCGTCTCACCTCCAACACCCATAATACTACACTTATGAATATTAATCTGAAGACCCGAAGCAAGATAAAATCATTGTAAAATACTTACTAGGTAACTAAATTCTCTTCTCTCTATTCCCCAATAAACATCGCGTCATCTGCGTAAAAAAGATGGGATATATAAACTGGCTCATGAGATCCTACAAAGATACCTTTAAAAAAACCTCCATCCATGGCACGAACAAAAGATATATGCAAGGCTTCCATAACCAAAAGAAATAAAAATGAGGATAGCGTATCTCCTTGACGTAAACCTTGCTCAAAATCGAATTCTTGAGTAGGGCTCTCATTCACAAGAATCAAAGCACTTGAGGACACAAGACACCCTTTTTTCCACTCCCGCCAAGTATCTCCAAAACCAAAGCGATGTAAGATCATGTCAAGGAAGTCCCATCGCACCGAGTCATAAGCTTTTTCAAAATCAACTTTAAAAATCATGGCCTTACTCTTTTTCTAATTACACCAATCTATCACCTCACTAAGAATCAACGGACCATCAAAAATTTGGCGACCACAAATAAAAGCATATTGCTCTTTACTAACTAAGCTGCCAACAACCGAGCTTAGCATACTCGCAAGGATTTTTGTCACAATCTTATATTGACATCCTATAAGACTAATGGGACGAAATTCCTTTACGAATTTAACGTCATTAACTTTTGGAATCAAAGTTATAAAGGATGGGTTACATCCTTTAGGAAAGGAACCTGATCGAAAAAAGCTTTTTACTGCCCGACAGACATCTCCACCAATCACATCCTAAAACTTCCTTATGAACTCAAAGTTGATGCCATCAGGACCCGGCGATTTATTTTTACCACAATCCCACACTGCTTTCTTTATCTCCATGTCGGTAACCTCTACTTCTAACATTTCTTGTTGACTTTGGTTAAGCGAAACCAAAAACATCTCATTGTTGTGGAACCGCATACAATGATTTGGACTACTAGAGAATCAGTTAGCGAAGTGTTGAAAAAATTCTTGCTTAACTTTATGAGGATCCATAACCCACTCTCCATTAACCGAAATACCTCTAATAGCCATTTAATGTCTTCTTTTGTTAATGATGCCATGAAAATACTTCGAGTTTTTGTCACATTCTATAGCCCGTTTCACCTTCGCCTTTTGCACCAAATCTTTCTTTGTTAATTCATCCAAAACCCGCAAATCCTTCCAAAGACCCTTTCTAGGATTCAACAGATATTCTTGACCGCCATCCTGTTCTTTTTGTTTATCTAAATTATGCAATTTTTCTTGGATTTCTTTCCTCTTGTCATTAGCTTTAACTCTATTTTGTTGAACCCAAGAGTTGATCTTCTTTTTCAACATTTGAAATTTCTTCTTCAAATAAGACATCTCATTAAGGTCCACCACAACTTCATTTTGCCAAGCGTCTTTCACCATCTGATCAAAACCTTCTATATCAAACCACGAGAGAAACATCTTAAAAGGAATTGGCTCTTTGAGAAGAATTGGTTTATGATCAGAAAGATGCCTTGTTAGAATAAGACCCGTCATAGCAGGAAATTGACATAAGAGGCCTTCCGACATAAAAAATCTATCTAA